>CM021104.1:622583115-622695967 GCA_007115665.2 Sequoiadendron giganteum
ATTTCAAAAGGTATTAACAAACCATGCAGATAAAATTCACACAAAGAATTTCTTAACCAATTGGGTGTTGTTTGATAGACATCATAAAACTCTTTAGCATAATGAATGTTAGGGTCCAAATTTTTGGAAATTCTCATTAATTGGAACCACAAAAATTGCTCCTTCAGGCACATTGCATACACCTTAGGTGGTGGTCTACATTCCATGATTTGCCTAGCTACTTTCATCATTTCATTCATTTTCTCCTTTATTTCCTGGATTTCTTGTCTTTGGTTTTCAATTTCTTTCTGTAGTTTCTTCTTCTCCTCTTCCCATAGACTTTATTGCATTTCAGTTTTAGCCAAATGGCGAAAACTCAAAGTTTGAAGTGTAACAGGCCTCCAGGCAATTTTAAGATATTCTAAATACTCAATCAGTAATGTTCTTTTATACACAACCAATGCACGACAAGGTTCTGAGGGCAATGGTGTTTCATTGAATATTTCAGTTTGTTCAGGTTCTTCTTCTCACTTCTCAGGAGGAGATTATGCTTCTCCTGAAATTATCTCAACTGCCTCAGCCAAATCATTAAGACTTGGCATCCTATTTTTATCACTACAACCATGTTGTACTTCCTCAACTTCCTCTGTTTCAGTTTGCAATTCCTCAGGAACAACAGAGGAACTATGTGGAACATTCTTAGATACACTCTGATAATCCTCATGACAAAGCCCCTCAGACTCCTCTGAAATGACTATAATTTCTGGTTGGATGGGGGTTGAGGTAGTTTTACTCTGTTTTCTTGTTGAATCTCTTCTAGGCAATGTAGCAGATGCAAGGGGTTCTTTTGCAGCTTTCCTCTTTCTAATTTGCCTAGGGGATTCAAACTCAGCCGAAGAGGAAGATGATGAAATTGTGGTGGCAACAGGTGTAGCTGCAGGGAAAAGCTAGGTAGCACATTTTCTCTTTTGTGTTTGAGGGCTTGCTTCTGGGGTTTTCTCAGCCCTAGACGATTCTCCTACTTTTGTTTTCCCCTTTTATTTTCTTGTAGCAGACCTAGTTTTTATTTGGGTAGAGGCCTCAAGTGTGGAGGCTGCAGGACTAGGTGCTACAGGAGCAGATGATTCTTGCTTTGCTTCCCTACTCGTAGACTCTAATCTCTTTTTCTTTTTCTTAGGCTGTACAGGGAGTGCTCTAGGAGGTTCAGGAGTTTGCAGTCCTTTCTGGGCAGCAAATTCTTGCCAAGAAAGGGGTGATACATCCCTCAGAGAACACTCAATCAATAATTTAATAAGGGCATGATGGGTGATGGAATTATCTTTACCCTTATGAGTTTCATGGGCACTATGCTCCAAAATATTTAACAAGAAATTTGGGACGTTGACAGCTAACCCGTGCCTCATATGACTCAATAGTTTAAAATGGTAAGAATGCAAATAAGAAAAACGTCCTTCACAAGTCACACCTAATTATGAAGGAGGCATATTCTGAATATGGATAAGGCAGTGAGACCCGTTTGTATCCTTGCTTTGAAACCTCTAAGGGTCCATCCGTTGGCAATGTGAATTCTACCCTGGAAGAGACAACGTCCCTTCCTAAAGGGAAGTTCTCCCCTACTACTGGAAGCCCAGTCACTTCAACAATTCGTTCTTCTGTCACGGCTACTATTAAACCCCATACTGTAGCCTCTCCTTTCGAAAGAGTTCTTAAAAATTCACCTGCAGTTTCCTCGTTGAAGGAGTCTATTGTCATAAAATAATTCAGTCATCCACAAATACTGAATGCCTGAACCACTTGAGGATCTTGCGTTAAGGCCTCATGAGCTGCTGGCTCATGTCTTACTAGCTGACCACCCATATTCAAATACTGACTCTGCTAAAATCCCTGAAACTCAACCTCTTTTGAGAATTTGAAAAACACTTTTTCTTCGCTCTATTTCTTTTCTTTTCGGCTTGTTACCTTTCTTTTCTTTCTAAAAATGATATAAAAGACAATTGCATGTAATGATTTTTAGAAACTACTTAATTAAACATTTAACTTGCTGATCAGGGAAAAAGCACGCATTCATTCTTGGGAAGTACAATTAAAAATTATCTTTAATAGACGTGGCATTGGCAAAAGAAAAAGTTTTGAAACAGATTATCCCCACCCCCTACTTAAGATTTGGCATGTGTCCACACATGTGCGAAAGGATAGGCGAAGAAGAAGCAGTAATGACTGATAGACACATTGTAATAAATGAAATAAATGAATGATGTGACATATAAAAGAATATCACGTACCTTGTGTCAAATGCTTGCGGATGTTGGGAGATATCACAACACAACCTGAAATGATTGCTTGGAAAAGAAATCATAAATGGAAGTGGTACGGTAGGATGGATGACATGGATGGGTGACGTAGAAAAGAAAGATGGAATGAATGATGGTGATGGATAAAGTGGTTTTCGTAAAAAGAAAACCTTTATTATGGACGTACAACATAGTTTTTAAAGAGATGCTGCAGGAAGAAGACCGAAGCCTTTCGCTGCATGAAGATCAATGGCTGTATCTGAAACAAACTGATTCATAATTTTTTCTTTGGATGCAAGCTTATGATACAACCCAAGACGGTGTCCATTAACCATCAGTTTGAAGTGGACAGGATCTATTGTAGCCAACTGAACTGAACCATTATCAAATACATTTTCTATTTCATACAGACCAAGACATCTTGTTGTAAGTTTACCTTAACTTTCTTTATACCAGGATTCATAGAGTAGCACTCAATCACCAGCAGAGAAATGTTTAGTTCGGATATTGTGATCATGCCATTTCTTCCTTTGCTTTTGGATAGCTTCAGTGTGTTGTACGACAACTTTCCTTATTTCATCCAATGCATTTAGCTGTAGGAGGCATTCCTTTTGGGCTTCTAAAAGATCAATGTTAAGCTGAAGAGCAGTCCTTAAGGTCTTATGTTCAAACTCTATTGGCAACATGGCAGTTTTTCCATAAAGTAACTCAAAAGGGGTAAACCCTGTAGTTGTTTTCCATGTTGTCCTATAGGCCCAGACTGATTTTTGAAGACGACTGCTCCAATCTTTCTTGTGTAATTGTACTGTTTTTGTAAGGATTGCCTCCAATTCTCTGTTAGTAACCTTTGCCTGACCATTGGCTTGAGGGTGATATGGGCTTGAATTTCTATGCTTGATCTTGTAGTCATTCATCAATGCAGTGATCAGGTTTGATGTAAACTGAGATCCTTGATCAGTAACAAGCTCTCTTGGGACTCCAAACCGAGTAAAAATTTTCTCATAAAGGAACTCAACAACTTTATTGTCACAGGCATATGTCATAGCTTTCACTTCCACCCATTTGGTTACATAATCAGTGCAAACCAAAATGTAGGATTTCCCATTGGATGGAGGATCAATAGGTCCAACAAAATCCATTCCCCACTTATCAAAGGGGATAACTACCACTTGTGGATACAGGGGCATTTCATTAGACCTTGTTGGTCTCCCCATTCTTTGACATCTGTCACATTTTCTGGTGTAGGCCACAACATCCTTGTGTAGTGTGGGCCAATAGTACCCTGTGTTAAGCACTTTCATTATTGTTCTTTTGGATGCAAAGTGTCCACCATATGAATCATCATGACAAGCATGCAAAATGTCATAGGTCTCATCTTCTCTAACACACCTTCGCATTACTTGGTTAGGTCCTGTGTAAAACAAACAGTTTACAATCCATGAAAAGTTAAAACTTTTCTCAATCAACAGCTTCCTGTCCTTTGGTGAGAAGTGAGCCAAAATTTTGTTGGCTGTTAAATAATTTGTAATATCTGCATACCATGGAGTTTGAGCAGTAATAGAAAATATATATTCATCAGGAAAGCTATCATCAATTACCTCAGAGGTGGCAGGTGTAGTTGTTTGAAGTTTTGACAAGAAATCAGCCACCACATTTGCCCTGCCTGGCTTATCAATAACTGTGATATCAAATTCCTACAACAATAGGAGCCACTTTGCTAATCTACCAGATATGGCAGGCTTATTCATGAGGTACCTTATTGTTGCATGATCTGTATGAACAAATATTTGGTAACCAGTGACATAATGTCGAAACTTATTCAGAGCATACACAACTGCTAGCAATTCTTTTTCTATGATGGTATAGTTTAATTCTGGGCCTTGAAGGTTTTTGCTAATGAAATATATGGCATGCTCTATGGAATTCTCCTTCTGTCCTAACACTACCCCTATGACATAATCAGAAGCATCTGTGTGTATATGAAAGGGAAGACTCCACTTGGGTCCTTGAAGAACATGTGCTTTAGTAAGTAAGTTCTTAAGCTACAGGAAAGATTTGTCACAAGCCTCAGTCCAGTTAAATTCACAATCCTTAGTCAGTAAGGCATACAAGGGACTGGCTATTTTGCTAAAATCTTTAATAAATCTTCTATAATATCCAGCATGCCCTAAGAAGTTTCTAACATCCTTTTGTTTCATAGTGTTTGCAAAGTTAGAATGACTTCTATTTTTGCAGGATCAACTTGAATTCCTGCTGGAGAGATATGATGGCCCAAAACAATTCCTTCTTGCATCATCATAAAACACTTCTCACTATTTAAAGACAAATTATGCTCCTGACATCTTTTCAACACTTTCTCCAAATTTGCTAATGCTTTTTCATAAGTAACTCGATAAGTGGTGAAGTCATCCATGTAGATCTCCATAGAATCATGAGAAATTTCAGCAAAAATACTAATTACCACCCTTTGAAACGTTGCAGGTACATTACACAGGCCAAAAGGTAGGACAAAATAAGCAAAAGTCCCCATGGATAGGTAAAAGTTATTTTTTCCTGATCCCCAGGGGCAATTTTAATTTGATTATACCCACTGTATCCATCCAAAAAGGAGAAATACTTTTTTCTAGACAATGAGTCTAGCACTTGATCAACAAATGGTAGTGGAAAGTGATCCTTTTTAGTTGTTGTGTTCAACTCTTTGTAGTCTACACAAACTCTCCATTTTCCACCTTTTTTAGGAACGATCACCAATGGAGATAACCCATTGAATGTTTGAAATGGGGTAGATAAAACCAACATCAAACAATTTTTGGAGCTCATTTTTAACTATTTCCCTGAGTGTTGGGTTTATCCTTCTTTGAGGCTACCTAACAGGTGAATAATCTTTCTTAATGTAGATCCTATGGGTACAAAGTTGAGGATATATTCCCTTCATATCCCCATAGTCCCATGCAAAAGCTTTGTATTGATCTTGCAACATTGTGACTAGTGCAATTTGTTGAGATTGAGGTAGTTTATTATTGATATTCAGATAGTGTCCTGGAGACAACTCAATTTGCTTGGTAAGATTATTCATGGAGTCTACTAATAAAGGTGGTGTTTGTATTTCTTGTGGAAGCAAATGTTGATAGATTGCAAGAATTTTAAATGACAGGTTCTCAGGATTTAGTTGCTGCGGGTAGCACTGTTGAAGATAGTTATTTAAAACAGATGGGCTACTCATATCAGAGTTGGACTGCAAAATTTGTAAAAGCAGGTCATCCTCACTCTGAAGTTGGGAAAACGGATTAGTTTGCAACATCATTAAGTGAGCCAATGAACTGACTTCTTCAGTTTCCTTACCTAAATCAGGCCAAATTGGATGAGACAAGTTTGGCTGAGGCTGAGTAGGTGGGTATAAAGCCAATTTCTTTGTTGACTGACCATCAGAGATTGTCGTCTCCTAAACGAAATCCTATAAAAGCATTAGCTATGGCTAACCATGGTCTACCTAGGATGATAGGATATCCTCCCAAAGTTGCCTTAGTGGACAATATGGTGAAATCTGCTGGGTATTCCCAAGACTCAAAGTTGACAATTATATCTTCTACCATGCCATCAGGTGTTACTGTGGAACTATCAGCAAGTTGCAGGATGGTAGGTGTAGACCTAATGGTTAGGATATTCAAATACTCCATAGTATGCTTGGTCATTACATTAATGGCTGCACCAAGGTCAACCAAAACATTCTTCACCATTTGACCATTAATATCTATTTGTACCATAGGACTCCCAGGGTCAGCATATTTTGGCATGACTACCTTCCCTAACATAATATCTGCCAAATGTCCTAGAACATGGATAGTTTGGGGATCCTTTTTCTTCCTTCTAGGTTTCTTCAAACAAGCCTCCTTAATGGTTTTCCCATAGATTGGAACATCTTTAATGGCTTGAAAGATAGGGATTTGAATGTGTACATTTTTTAGCTGATCCAAAATATCATAGGTAGGCTCTTCTATAGACTTGGGTGTATTGACTTGCAATATCTGAAGAAAAGGTGGGTTTTCTTGATTCTATAGGATAGGCTCCTTAGAGATAGTATTTGATATAGGTATTTGTTCTGCAGGACCAATCAGTTGTTTAGAGGCAGGGTCTAGAATTTCAGTAATTACTGGTGGCTGTGGAGCAGGTAGAGTCGTTCCAAACCTGAGATGGATATCATTAATATTCAGGGCATAGGCTGGATACTGGTTGGCTTCTGCAAAGTACATAGGCTGTTGTTGGTACTGTTTATTATTAGGATTTGGCAATGGTTGAGCAAGCATAGGTGTTTGTTTTGGAGGGCCAGTATTTTCTGCAGGTGTTGTAGGAGGTGGCATGAGGGTCAGAGGTTGTGGTTGTTGAAGTTGCAAAAAGCCAAGGGATTGGCTCTGCCATTGTTGAGAACCTCTCCATTGAGGATTCTGCTGCCAGTTACCTTGGGTTGGAGTCCATTGTCCTTGTGGCTGTTGCCAACCTCCTTGAGGAGATTTCCATTGAGGACTTTGATAGTTAGGCCATTGTGGTTGAGAGGTATTCCATGGTGGTTATGGGCTATATGTAGGTTGCGATTGGTTATTATAATTAGAGTAAGGATTACCAAAAGTCAAAGGGTCTTGAGGCATACCTTGTCTTTAAGCCCATGGGCGCTTTTGTGCAACGTAGAATACTTGGTCATCATCACCTTCTACTGCCTTAAAGTCAGTAGGTAATTGCTTAGCCTCCAGGTTAGCCACCATCTTACATCTGCAGTCACGCTTCTTTTGTCGGAAATGTGGACAGAAATCGACCAAGATTGCTTTAGCTTCCTCATGTTTCTTTTGAGCTTGCATAGTATCCAACTATGTAGCCATATTGTTTATGATATCTTGCTTGAAATCAGCTAGAAAATTTGAAATCTCCATCCGTGAAACTCCATTAGTAGAAGACTTTCCCACTGTGGCCTGATGACCTCTTCCCTTTTTGACATTTGCTCGAGAGTAGTTACGACATATGGACTTAATATTATCCCAAGGAACTTGGGTTATATCTCCTCCTCCCATCAGATCCAGGGCATCAATACAAAAATCATTGATTCCCCTCAAAAAAAGTGATTTCTGAGATTCTTCGTTGAGAGTATGGTTTAAATTATTTTTCAAGGAAAACAAGAACCTTGAGATATAGTTTTCCAGGCTTTCGTCCTCCTTTTTCTGAATTCGAAATATATCATCACCCTTACTACCACTCTTACAATATTCCTTATATTTCTCAAGAAATTTTGTTTGCATGACTGCCCAACTATCGACAACATTCCTCCCCAAACCCATGAACCATCTAAGAGCTCCCTCCTTCAAAGTAGCAGGAAACAAGTTCAACTTGTGAGCATCTATAGTGTAATCATAGCTTCGACAGAGGATGTCAAACTCATACAAGAAAGTGTTTGGGTCCTCTGTAACTAGCCCATAGAACTTGGGAAGTAATGAAGAAGGAATTATTTTGAGGTTATCATTATCTTGCTGGGGTATGATAAGGAATTCAAAAGCAGGAGGTCAATTAGGTGGATTTTGTGCCATATCTGCTTGATGAAGTATCAAAGCAAATGGATTTTCTTGAGGTTCTTCGTCAGCTAGGTCAAAGGGAAATTCAACAAGTGGGTCTTCAACAAATGGATTGATATCTTGGTTTCCTCTTTCCTCAAATAGATTATAAGCTGGTTCAAAATCGTTATCAGTGAAGGAAGGGTTTGGGAGGAATCTTCCTAGAGTGTCTTTTCTTCTATGCATGTAATGGACTTAACTGAAAATTGAAGGATTTGAAAATTCTTGAATAAGCACACTAAACTACTACTAACAATGACTATGACAGGTTCTTAGCTTGACACCATCCCCGACAACAACGCCAAAAATGGTTGTCGCCCACAAAAGGATATAAAAGTCACGGCAAATCCTAACCTGGGAATTGGACATTCCAGCAGGTGGCTAACATCTTCTTATGGTTGTTCATTTACTTTGTCAAACCAGGAAATGTATACTTGAAATGGAGCGGCACTGTATGTGCACTAAGAACCAATTTTAGCCATAATCTACTAGAAATAAATGCGTGAAAGGAATTCTACTTCTGATGCAGGAACATAAAGAAAAGTCTTCTCAACTTAAGCATAACTTAATTAAAGCAGAAATGGTAACAACTATTACTGAGAAACAAATCATGAACTGGTCTTATGCTGCAGGAACAGACACAAGGATGGATTCCTTATGCTGCAGGAACAATATAAGACTGAGTTTGCACTGAAACTTCCTGGAATGAAATTCTAACTGATAAACAATAGGAAATAAACAACTAACTATAAATACTTACTAAGTGGGCCCCCTTAGCAAGCATCAACCAATTTATGCAAGAATTGAACTCAAAACTTCATCAGCTTTTATTCATAAACTTGGAATCATATACATAGTCGTTCTGCTTGTAAGAAAAGTAACTCAAAACTCTGTTCATCATTATAATACTAACTGGAACATACTCTATTTTGTTCTCTTATTTCTAATCTAGTCTTTTTCTCTTCTCTACTTGCTCACTCACGCAGGAGGAACATTTACTAATAGAAAAACAACTAACTAACTAACTTAACAAAGAAAGATGCAGACATAAATTTTTCATGATTCTGAGGAACAGACTTCCATAAATGAAAGCATATTTGTTCAACCGATTCAGAGAGAATCTAACATTCCACTCTTCCTAGATTGATGACCATTTAGATCTCCTCCCAATGACCCGGACATAGAGTCTTCGCTGGAACAACTTCCTCGATGCCGTGCTAGAAATGGACTTCATTGCAGGACCGAGATCTACTGCGCATTGACTTGTTCATGCTAATTTCATCAACCTGTGAAACACATGGCAACAGAGGCGAAATAAGGCATGCATATAATAACATGATACCCATTCATTAATCACACACATTAAATTCATCTCATTTATCCAAAAACCACATGCATCATATCAGTCAATTGAGAGGTTAAACAAGGCAATGAATATAGACATACAAAGATATTAAGTTGCATGAATATAGGAATGCGTTGCCACAGGATACTACCCGATTTTAGATAAAAGTTCATAATCAAAGAGTTTTAAAATAACCATTAACAAAAGAGTAAGGGTATTTAAAAATACATCATGACATTCAAATTATGAGCATGTTTTGGGCTCATCACCTGCCTCAAAGTTAGCTTGACATCTCGATCCATCAAAATACATTTCCCATATAGGCTCACGATCAGTTGTAAAAAGGTCTTCATCCAAAAATAGATCCAAATCAGGGAAAGAGCGAGATGAGGGAGCTTCTGTCAATTGATTGATAACAACTTGACCTTTAATGGATTTTTAAGTCATAAAATTGATGTCAAACTTAGAAAGAAATATTACCCATTTCACTAATCTTCCAGCAAGATCAATTCTAGTGAACGGATGCTTCAAAAGATCACTTTTTACAATGATACGGGTTTCAACATGAAGAAGGTAATATCTTAACTTTTGCATTGTAAATACGAGAGTTGGATACTGTATCTCCATGGTATAGTAACAAGTTTCATAATCAACAAGAACACTTCTAATATAGTAGAACACTCTTTCTCTACCATCATCATCATATTGAGCCAACAAAGCTACTAAGGCATGAGGTGACGTAACGAGATAGAGAAGAAAGGGTCTATCCTGCATAGTCGACATCAAGATAGGAGGATTTGCTAGATAAATTTTGATTGACTCAAAAGCTTTCTCACACTCATCATCCCATTAGAAACAAACATCTTTCTTCAGCAAATGTGTGAAGGAAAGGGTGCAATCTACAAACTGAGAAACAAATCTATGAATTTCCTGAATCTTCCCCTGTAGACCACACAACTGGGAGATGTTTCTAGGTGGAAACATGCTAACGATCATGTCAATATTATTTGTGTTGACCTCAATTCCATGATGGGAAAATGTAAATCCAAAAAAAATCTAGCATCAATGCTGAAAATATAGTTAAGAGGATTTAGTCTTATCTTATAGAGTTGAAGCCTTTCAAAAATAAGATGAATATTTTCTACATGATCCGAATGAGTCATATACTTAGCCAAGATTTCATCAGCGTAGTCTTCTAGAATTTTATGAATGAAATCAAGAAATATTAAGGTCATCACACTTTGGTAAGTTGCACTTGCATTCTTCAACCCAAATGACATGACCACATAATAGAAAGTACCCCACGGGTAGTGAAGGTTGTCTTATACTGATCATCCGAGTTAATACAAATCTGATTATAGCCTAAGAAGCCATCCATGAAGGACAACAAGGCATGGTAAACAGTCGAGTCTACAATCATATCGATATTAGGTAACAAAAAGTCATCCTTATTAAGATCACAAAGTCAACACAAATGTGAATACAACCATCAAGATTACTGACAACAACAATATTCGATATCCAAGGTGAGTAATCGATACTTGGACGGATAAAGCCTACTTTTAGAAGCTTCTCTATCTCAATCTTAACTAATAGTGTGACCTTGGGATTCATTTTTTAGATCTTTTGTTTAATAGGCTTGGCATTGGTATGTAGGATGATATTGTGAACCACCACAGACTCATCAATACCGAGCATGTCCTCATAGGACCAAGTGAAAATATTCGGGTGTGAATGTAATAATTCAACATGTTGCTTAGATTCTTTTGAATAAAGGAACTTTCCTATCTTAATCAAATTTTTATAAGACTTAGGATCCATGCAAAATTCAGTGGTATCCCCTTTAAGGATAGAATTATAGTCTTCAAGATGGGAAATAGGAACATCATCATCCACATTAGATAGAGGAGCCTCTTTGTCCACACTCAAAATGGATTCTTCAAAGTATGCTTGTTTATGCAGGTGATACGAGAATCACTATTTATGGTGAAAAGAAGGTAGATGGGAATAGATACCTAATAATTCTTCCAATGCTTCCTCCAAAGAGAAAACATCTAGTGGAACTTCATCAGGTTCTTCTTTACTCTTGATCGGTTCAAGATGAACTAGATCAAGAGGCTCAACAAAAATCATGTTAACTCTCCACCATGGTTTCTGCATAGACTTTCAAGAGAGCAACCTAGCCCCAATTTTCACTTACGATGCCTAACTTGGATAGGGACTCGAATTCCTTGTTCGATACACCCAAGGCCTTTACACCCATAACTATACTTAAACACAAGTTTACATCCATGGCCGTAATGCATTTGTAAAGCCCGAGAAGAAGGTGGATCCACATAGAGAGTGTCATTCCACCAATGGGTGTCAAATGTATCCATGAGATCAAATTATTCTTCTTGATAGGACTACAAACATTAGCTTCCTCAATAGAAGCGTGATTATCTTCCTCAACTAGAGAAAATTGTTTTCCTTGATAGGATCCCAATTATCCTTCTCAATAGGAAGACGATCAACCTTCTTGGCAAAGGTGTATGATATTGTTGGAAGGTCAAGGTGGATAGGGTTGAATTTATATTCTCTAATGAAATCAGAGAAATCCAAGGACCCCTAATTGTCACCAACACACACATTTGATTTAGAAAAATAAGTGGTAGGGGAGGAGTTAGGATTCTTCACTTTGTGCTATTCTTTAGGGGTAGCCTTCAAGGCAAGCACCACATAAGAGCATTTCAACACATCAATTATGGAATACAATTATTAAGAGTGGAAACAACCGAGGCCCAACCAACAACTGCCAACTCACAAAGGTGTACAGCCTCAGGGTCAACCCTAATTATAATAAATTTGTTATTAGCAACACATTTTATGTAACAATGTAATTTAGAGGTTACAACCCCAAAGTGTGAATCCAAGGTCTTCCTAAAATAATGTTGTAAGGAAAAGGACCGAGAATCACATATACCAAAATGGATATGGTAATGGGTCCTAGCCTCAAAGGAAATATTATTGTGCCTAGGGCTTGATGAGCATCATTATCAAATCCATGAATGTATAGAGAAGAAGTAGCTAAAGAAGAAAAATCAATTTTGATCTTAGGTAATAAATCTATTCCACATACATTGAGATTCGAACTGGTTTCAATGAGAGCATGTCTAATACCAATGTTATTAATGTTAACTCTAATCATTAAAGGGTCTGCTTGCTTCTGCACATCTAGGGGTGGGAGTTCTTGCGGATATAATGTAATATTCAATGAATCCACATGAATATGAGCCATCAAAACATTAAAATATATTGGCCTAGTGGAAGTAGGCAAGAGGATCTTTTACAAGGCTTCTTGAAGCATACCTTGATAAATCAATTCAAATTGAAGCAAGTCCCATAATGAGATCTAAGCCAGAGTAACATGAAGTTTCTTGACAAGATCGTAATCACTAGGTGCTTTAGTTGTGGGTTCAGGTGTTGAAGGAAGACTTGGTTAAGAAGGTGGTAAAGAAGTTAGAAAAAAAGTAGGTTGAGAAGTAGATTGATTTAAATTTTGTTGATTTCTTCTAGTATTATATGCATGTCCTACAACATTATAAGAATTCATAGATTTTAAGATTCTCGTGTAAAGGTCCAACGAGTGATTAGAGACTAGAACCCCACAAATAGAAAGAATCCTCTTGGGATAAGGGATAGCCGAAGTCAAGTAAATGATGGGTCTCTTAGGCCTTTGAGGGGCTATGGAAACATTCATTACATTCACAAACTCCTTGACTTTCAAAGAGGAAGTAGACAGTTATGATGAAGACGTTTATTCAGGAGATATACAAATAGGAGGAGATACCTTTGAGAAATCATCCAGGGCATCCTCTAACATATCAAAATATTCCTTAGAAAAAGAATTATCATAGACATTAAACATTGCAAACAAAGATCTAACATGGTTCACGTCACGTTCACCAAAAATTTAGAGAAGGGGGATTCACTACTCACGAGTCTCTTAGTTATCAAGAGAATCATAGGGAAAAAACTACCCTAAACTACCACAAACTACCTAATGATTTAAATAAGATGAAAGAGATTGCAAGAAGTAGATTGAAAGTAGAGTTTCAGAAGTGATAACAAATAGATAGCTTCGAGGATCAAAAGAGAATCTTGATCAATGTGATTTCTAAGATAGAAGGAGAAGTTCTCAGATAGAGGACTACAAAGCGAGAATGATATGTTAGTGTGGCGTGTTGAAGTCCCAAGGGCGCACTGGAATCCTATACCGACATAACACTGAGCCTTTAGATATAACTTCAAAGGATCTATTAACTATTCCAAATCCGAGGTCTGTTTAACCTACTGAATTAAAATAATATGAAGGTGTAGATAAATGACAAGGAGGGCAAAGAACTGAATCACACAAGGTCTTGCGCTTCGAAGCCTCCCGAAATGCTCTGCAAAAACAACCTCTACACAAGGTGAGTAAGGAAATTTTTTGGTGTAGTCTTGGAGCTTGCCGCTATCAAACCCCCATTTTGGTGTTCCCATCTCTATGGACTACCAGATAGATAAAGAGAATAATAGGCACAAATTAAAGTAGACATAAGAGTGATAAGAGAAAACCCCGCTCAGGAGGAGAACCCTATCATGAAATAAAGACACAAAGTGATAACTTGCAAACCCCACGCAAGGGTGAGAACTCGTATCATGACATAAAGACATAATGTATAATGTGCTAGCAAATATACAAGAATCAAGAGAGTGTTACCAACGGTCTATGGCTCCCTCTTAGCTTGATAGATACAATGTTGAGCGCTTGTAAGAGAGCTTTGGCTATTGGAAAGACTTCAATCTGTTAGATATTCATTGTAGAAATAAGATGGAGAAGAGAAGAGCAAGAAGAGCAAGTTAGAGTTAGAGAATGATGTAAATGAGAGTGAAAAGAAATATTTTGTTCAACTGCATGGGAAAGAAGAGTTGTTACTCTCAAAATTCTACCACAGAGACACATGTCATGGGTAAAGGATTCCAAGATTCCTTGTTTAAACTCATGAAAGTGCAAGGATGCTAGCATGCCACATAGGCCTACAACTCATCGTCTCATGAGAAATGAGGTGGAAGACTGCTTTCGCTTCATCATTGGTCCTTATGGAGTTGAAATCATAAAATTCTGGCTCATAAGGCTCTTGTCATAAATGCAACTAGGCGACATAAATGCAAGGGCCAAATGCACAGATGTGAAATTTCCATGGGGTGCAATTTTATGACAGTACAAAAACAACATTATTTCAAATGCTAGGAGCCAAACAATAAAACAACATCATCACACTCTTCCATAAAACCTAATGAATATCCAACATGCTCTTGTGCATTAACAAGATACTTATAAAAATTTCCAAGATGTCCACCATATCAAGAAAGAACTCTTATCATCCTCCAACATGTCACCTATGGAAGAAAAGGAACAAGCCAAGGTGAATATGTAGCAACCCAAAGAACACAAGCATCAAATCGAAGTGATAACAAAGGTCATAGTCTACTGTCACAACTCTACTATATTCATGATATTTACACAAGCACCAATGTACCTTTCAAATGATTATCTGTTAAGTAGACCAACAATGGTGAATGAGAATTATCCTCCAGGATAGCCAAGTCATCATGAATCACTCCAAGAATAATCTCCTCTATAAGTCCATCATGAACTCACACTCGTATCCAGGTGAAGGCTCCTCAAAATTTTTGTTGAAACCGCTAAAGAGTAACCATTTAAACAACTGCCTCACCCAGTTCTCCAAGTATCCATGAGCACCAACAATCAATCAATCCACGCTAAACTCCAAATGAAATACTACACTCTCACGAATCTCCCAAGAAAATGATCAATGTACTCAATACTAAGAGAACCAACCAAGATCAAATCATAAGCCCCAATCTTGAGAATTAGGAATGTAATCATGATATCATAATCTCTCATCTCCTCAAAAGAAGATCATATGATCCAATGAACATGTCATACACTTGTATCATTCAAAAAATCTAAGCTAGTAATAAAAAAGTACACCATGACATAATAACATAACCATCCTATCAAACAAGGATCACATGTCAAATGACAATCCATGGAAGCTCAACCAAGACTAAAGAGTCCTCCATGGCTAACCAAGATGTGATCATCTCCAATCCACATAAAGATAACCATTTCTTATGAATGAAATCCAATATATCAAAGAACCCTCACTCCATATAGGACACATAATTCAAGATTCTATCCATGACACCAACAAACACTACAAAAGATCATCTATTATAAAGTGATGAATCCACATCACTTCCAAAGTTCCCACTAAATCATGATAGTAAGCGAGCTCCACATGGCATCATGATAACCATATTATAAATGAAGAATCTCCATGTCTCTAACACAATCAAATGCTTCACAAGTTGCAATATCAACAACATAAAATAATAAGTAGAACCAAGATCTCCAAGTTAAGAAGATCAAAAACATGCTACAAGTCTCATAATTGACTATCTATATAATCAACATCATTTATCCTCTCATATTGATGAGACATAACAATGCACAAATGAGCACAAACAACGACAACTAATAAAGTATACAACAAAATTGAATCAATCTTTTGGATATAGACAGTCCACATATGAGTTATCCGATTGTAGCCAATGGGTAGCTAATCCATAGACTACATAACTCATAGATCCATAACCAATAAAATATAAAAATTATCATCACATTAATAACTTGTAAAGTTGAGATATCAAAGAAGATAACATGTAGATTTCAAGAATCAAACACCATATCACAAGTAGAGCCGATTTTCCAAACAAATCTACAACTGAGTATCATAATCAAGGAACTAAACAAGTGTTCCTATAAATCAGAAATTATTTTCATCCAAAAACTCCAAGAGTTTGAACACAATCTCTCCTCAAATCTACAAATTACATATTGTTATTAGCATGTAAAACTTGTAAAATCATCTTCATGTACACAAAAACACATGCAGATCTATATCCACTTATCATTTGAAAGACCATAAGTCTAAAAACACTAGAATAGTTAAACCAAAATAATGGAATACCATAGATAAGCATAACCATATATTTTGAAGGGAAAATCTACAAAACTCTCATATCCAACCAACATGAAACTGAAACATGTGAGTACAACCAACCAAAGGAAGAAGAGGTCAAGGAATTCTGGGCTTATTTGTAGGCCAACTCCACAACCACCATCATGTACAAGCATACAAATCAACTAGGCTATTCAAGAAGCTTTTAGACCATCCAATGATCAATTCCATAGCCTACATACATTTAGGGATAATGAAACAATATCTTCCAATGCCAAGGACTAAAGCCAAGCACCTAGAACATAAGAACATCAAACCATAGTCATGACAACACAAGTTTCTCCATATGACCACAGAGCCGAGAATAGACACCAAACATGAATACTCTATTACACACAACCACATAATATAAGAACACTACCATGCATGAGGATTATAATATACAGTCAAATAGGAGCTCCAAATTTCATATCAAATGTAACCACATGATCAAATGAGCCATAAAACCCCATCTTCTTAATCCTTCAAAATGCATGTTGTCTCTTGAAAAAAGATTAACTACAAAACTTCCACTTAGACAAGGACTAATAATCAGCCAATTCATTCAAAAAAAATTCCATCAAGCTCAAGCCAAGCTATGAAATCAAAACATAAGAATTACCAAGAACCTTAAACACCATGAATTCTTCACATGCAATAAACTGCAAGCTCATACAAGTACATGCAACTCACATGCAACTCACATACATGCACATGCAAGTACATAAAAACCATGAATCTGAGCTCTAATACCAATTGAAAGGGAAAGATGAACCCAAAAAGACCTCTGAGAATCGATATGCACCTTCAATATCTTATTTTTCTTTTATGCTAGATTTTAAATATTTGATACAAGCACATGCTACTATACCATTAAAGAAAAAATAAAATAGTTGAATTCAAATCACATTAACCCTTAGAGGAAAGATAATGTAGTTAGCAGATCTAAGTAAATTTTGACAGAATAACAACATATAAATTTACGCTTTAAGAACATGAAAGAAGAAGAATAGAAGAATAAAAGATAGAAGAGAAGAAACACTAACATACATGGGGAAAACCATTTCAAGTAAAAAACCCCACACTCCAAAGCATTGAACCAATGTATTAATTTGCAAAAAGAAAAATTACAATACACTTCCAAGATCTAAGCCTTAACATGGATATTTACATCTTTCTCTTCTCTAGAGGAAATCCAACAACATAAACCTGCAATGAAATTTTTTCCTCACAATTCCTTAATCAAACTCTCATATTTATAGAGCACCAAGATAGAGGCCTAAAAAAGCATCCTCAATCTTCTACAAATCCAATATCTGCAAAAGCTCAAAAAGCATGAGCTTTTAAATCAACCCACTAAGTTAAAATAACCTTATCTTTATCTTGGGTGCCTATATCCAAGAAAAATAGCTTATCCATATCATGGGTGCCTAAAATAGATAAAGCCAAAAAATTGCTTTATTCCTCTTCAGTTCTAAGATAATAACAACCAATTGAGACTCCCAAGTCAACATAGGAACTTTCTAAAACATTTTTTCACCAATATGGAAACATTTGATATCGTCCTCCTATAAAATAGGACCTACTAAAGTGGGCGCCAACTTCCTTAAAAATAGGGATCTTATCACATGTCATCAACTATCATGTAGGATGACATCTCAACAATAGGACCCAAAAAGTGAATGACAACTTAGGAAGTTTAATACATTATGATAAATTAATATGCACCTAATAATCAATTAATTAATGCTAGGACTCAAAGATTGAGACACCCTTAATCCTAACAATAATAAAATAAAACCTTAAATATATTTACTCTTAATTGTAATATCTAATATTATCTCTACAAATATGGACAATATTTTATACCAGATGTGACCACCAATATTATCTCTAAATTGTATGACCCAATAACTATTGTAAGCTACATAATTCAACCAACATCAATACAACCATAGAGGTAGCACATCTCAAAAAATATTATTTTAAAATCCCTTTTCCTAGATAAGTGGTGAATAAATATGGTATTAAATAAATCTCCACTATTTACATTCAAGTGCATTTAAAGAGGCACATACATGTCATTGAAAATGATGTACTTGGAACCTTTAAATTAGACTTCATAATTACCATGTGTTGAACAATGTATGCCCTTAAAATTATGAAAATAAATTAAAAATAATGCATTCATGCTAATTAAAAATTATGTCACAAAAATTTAGCACATGAATACATTATTCAAAAATAAATAAACATGTATGTTGCTTTAAATTCAAATTTGAAATCCCTAGTTTTAGGTTTAGATTAAATAGGTTACAATTCTAATCATAAGGATTGGGCATGTACTTTTGCAACAAAGTCCATGTTTCATACATTTAATGACAACATCAAATTTATTTAATGACAATCATAATGAGTTTCAATGTCACATTTTATAAAAGTTTACAATAAAAAAGTCAAGAAAAAAAAAGTGCATATTTCAAGGTGCCACATACACATCATTAAAAATGGTGTACTTGAAGTTTTCAACTAGTCTTGATAATTACCATATCCAAACACATATTCCCTAAAAATTATTAAAAAAAAAAAGAATTAATTTGTACACATTACTTACAAAAGTGAAAGTATTAACACATATGTACCTTATTCCAAAATCATAAAAAATTATAATATATGCATGTTACTTTCCATTCAAATAGATTGGTTATATGAGTCTAAAGATTGGATGTGTGCACACACATAAAACAAAATCCATATTTTAGACACTTCATGACAACATCAAACTTCTCAAATGATAGTCATAATGAGTTTCAATGTTGCATTTTATGAAAATGCAACATAAATGTCAAGTTAAAATTATTTTTTATAAGTTTATAATATTTTATGGATAGTCATCATTTTCACATAAATTATGATAAATTACATGGTGCACCTAACACTATTATTTTTGATAGAGGTGTTAAATCTACTTATAATTTTTGGACTACTTCACAAATAGTTCTGGTTACTCAAGTCAATTTCAACATTGTTTATCATCTTGAGACATGAGTAGATAGAGTAAATCAAATTGCTTTGGATTTTTTGAGGATGTATTGTATGGATAAATAATCCAAGTAGGAAGAGTACTTAACTTGAAAAAGGAAAAAACTAGAATCTCACATTGAAGAGAAGAAAAAACCTTGAATCTATTTTTTCAAGTAGAACTAATTAAAATTGGAAAAGAAAAATATTGAGTGCATTTTATTCTAGCATGAAAAGTAAAAAAGAACCCTTAATTTTTTTTGTTTGAATTGCAATACCTAATATTATCTCTACAAATGTGAAAAATGTTTATTCTAGATTCAAGCACCAATCTTTGCAAACTAGTTTGAATTTCACTACCAATAACTATTCTAAGCTACATAATTCAATCAAAATTAATAAAACAGTAGGGGTACCACAACTCGATAGCATTACAGATCAAAAGCATTTTTCTAGATAGGTGGACATGAATAAAGATGGTGTATAGAAAATATCCACTATTTATATTTAATGTGCATTTGAAGGCGGCACATACACATCATTGAATATATTATAGTTAGAACCTTTTAATAAGGTTTGGTAATACCAAGTGTTGAAGTATGTATGCCCTAAAGTTATGAAAATTAATTAAAATAACATGCATACATATTATTTGAAAATTATGTCATAAAAAGTTAGTGCGTGCACACATTATTCAAAAATTAAATAAATACGTAAAAAGTGTTACTTCAAACTCAAATTTGAAATCCTTAGTTTTAGGTTCGTATTAAATCAATTATAGTTTTGAGCCTAAGGATTGGGCATGCACTCATACAACAAAGTCAATGTTTGAGATATTTAATAAAACATTAGACTTCTTTTAATGATAATTATAATGAGTTTTAGTGTCATATTTTATAAAAAAATGTACAATGAAAATGTCAAGCGAAAGAGTGCATATTTAAAGGTGTCACATACACATAATTGAGAATAGTTTACTTGAAACCATTTTAACTAGACTTGGTAGTTATCATGTCGAAGTACCTATGCCCTAAAAAATAAAAAATAAAAAATAAAAATAAAAGCAGTGTGCACACATTACTTGCAAAAATGAAATATGTTAATGTGTGAACATTTTTTTCAAATAAATAAATAAAACATGTAGCACATATGTGTTGCTTCAAATTCAAATTTGATAGCCTTGATCTTAAGATCATAAATGAATTGGACTTATAAGGATTGGATTTGCACACACACAAAACAAAGTCCATGTTTTAGATATTTCATGACAACATTAAGCTTCTTCAATGATAGTAGTCATAATGGATTTTATTGTCATGTTTTATAGAATTACAACAAACCATGTCAAGCCAAAATTTATTTTTATAAGTTTATAATGTTTTATATCATTTGACATTGTTTGAGTTTTGATCATATCATCTTATTGTAATGCGGCTTAGGACATGTGATCTCTTGTGGATCAACAAAAAATAACATAATTTGAAACAAAATATTTATTGGTGTAAAAACTATATCATATTATAACATGTATAGTTTTTCCTCCACACAAGTCAATTGAAAATATATGAATAAAAGATCAATGCTAAAAAGGTAGAGGAAACTCTAGAATTAACTTTTCCAAACTATAATGAACAAGGTCACTCTATCAACACTTTTTTTACTATCTAAATTGTTTCATGGACATGTAAAGATTAACCCATATGAATTGACATGTTTGAGTATAACTAAGACATGTTATAGGTTGATGATTAATCTAGTATAAAACAAACTCAACATGTTACACAATTTCTTTTGCATCCTAGTTTGATGAATATGGCTTTTGTAGGTCCTAACAATTCAATTACATTGATTTAATTATTTTGAATTTTGAGATGTAGAAATTAGTGAGCAACAACATGGTAGGAGTTCCTCTCTCTCATGCTTTATAATATTTCTATAACTATTAATGTTTTTTAGCAAGGGAGATGTAAAAAAAATCAAAACCAATAAATTTAGGATTATTATAGAAAATTATTCACATTCGAGAAATTTATATTGCAATTTTTTTTTATAAGACTTGAACAAGACCTTATTTATTGGCCCTTCTAGATAATACCTTTGGGAAAGGAATGTATCCTACATAGTCATGCCATCTACGTGGATTATATCATTTATTGAAATTTAATAGTTGAAGGATTTTTACATGATCATTGGATTGCGAGTATGGTGAACACATGCTAGGGTTTACTTGACACCATGTTAGGTTTTTGAAAAGGACATTTGTTTATGTCAAATAGATGTTTCCACAATTTTTTCACAAGATTTATTTGTTTTGATCTAAATTTACGTATATATTAATGACAAAGGTATTATAAGATTCCATCTATTTTCAATTCTAAATTTAGTAATATTTTGATGTTAGAATCATCATAACAATACTCCACCTTAAAACTAAAACATGATTTTATAAAAACATGAAATTTTTTGAAAATAAAAATAAAAAAATCGCATATAATAATATAATTTATGAAACTATAGAATTTGTTCCTACGTATTTTAATACATCTATTAAAAGAAAAAAAGTTTTCTATTATAAATGTGTCGCTCAATTCAAATCTGGGAACGAATATATCGTCCTGTCTGTATTTCGATGTGTAAAAGGGCCAAAACCCTGCATTGAGGAAAATGGGGTGAGAGAGGCTCGAACTCTCGACCTCAGGATTACTCAGCTCAGCTATGAGACCTACGCAGCTAGCCAACTGCGCCACCACCCCATATGGTAAACGAGTGGAGTAAGGATCTATTTGTTCGATCAGATATAGCAGTTAAAAAACTGTTCTATGCTCCGGCTCAGAGCGTTGTATAGTGCACAAGTGAGGACGATTGAACCTACACGCCACTATCACGTGTTTTCCCCCTACTTCCATTAGGAAGGATTACAAAATAGTTGAGAATTGAAAACAGACATGGGTGGAAGCCTCACACTGACAACTGTGAATTATCAGAGCCAGGTTTCGATCCTGGGACCTGTGGGTTATGGGAGTTTTTCTAAGCTAATAATAGCAGCACGAGCAATTTGGAAAACGATATCTTAATGATTAAAAGGATAAGCAGATTGGAAGACAGTAAAACGTAGTATGTTCTACATGTCTGAGCCCAGGTTCGAACTGGGGACCTTTAGTGTGTGAGACTAACGTGATAACCAACTACACCACCCAGACACTTAATTGAAATTCCTGCACTATATATATTTATTAACATAATCAGTGCTACAGTTAAAACATTGAAACGAATTCATATATGCATGCGCATTCAAAAGAGAAAAGTAATCATCCTGAGGCTATTTGTGACCGTCCCAGCGCATGGTATTTCAAGGTATCGGTGAAAACGTGCTAAACTACATAGGAAAAGTATGTATCTGCGTTTGTAGTCCAACGGTTAGGATAATTGCCTTCCAAGCAATAGACCCGGGTTCGACTCCCGGCAGACGCAGTTATTCTTTTCTTAAAACTATTTTATAAACCGAACAAACTGCAAATTTACAGTTATCCCGTGCCACAAAATAGGCAAAACGTAAAACTTCCGTTGCCGGGACTCGAACCCGGGTCTCTCGGGTGAGAGCCGAGTATCCTAACCAACTAGACTACAACGGATTTTACTGCAAACTCTGAATATTATAATAATTTTATCAAATAAAACTCCGCACAGTTAAATTTTCTGCGCTTCCCTGCAACCAATTCTTGTCAGCACCTAACGTCAGTCCCTCCTATATAATATTGTTTAAGGATAACAAAACCTCCAACCCTAAATCAAGGTGATAAAAGGTAAATTTGTCTACATCCTATTCTATTAGCTTGGAAAATTTATAATTTAAGCAAGTGTATTTTGAAGTGCCTTCATTACATATTTTACTTTCTATTTAAGATTTAGAAAGTTATTGGTATTTATTGTATTGGTGTTATGTTATAGTCTCTTTTTTTTAGATTGGAGGAATCAGCCGGGCATCCATTTTTCTATAAGTTGTAGTGCGCTTGGTAAACTTTTTTCATTATAGTCTCTATTGTGGCTTTAAAAAGATAATAATTGTTCGATAAAATGAAATCACAATTTTTTGAATCTTTCGTATCATTTGAATCAAAGCTTCTTAGTATATAGCATCAAATGTTTCTTAAATAAATGAAATCTTATTATTATCATAATTTTAGGGAAAATGAGTTAATATATCTCTTAAAGAGTGTCATTGCTCTAGTTTTCCTCCCTTGTTCATACCCAAAGGTCTAATATCGAGGATTAATTTTTAAAAACACTAAAGAAAAATTGTGGGTAGGAAAAGAAACACTTACTTTTAGTTGAACTTGCATTTGAAAAAATGCATATAATTTGAAATGTCTATAAACAATGAAGAATTGGTGACCTCTTAAGAATATCACATTTTTTTATTTTATCGTAAAGTAACAACTAAGACTATGTAGGGTTCAAAAGTATACATGAAAAAATATAGAAACATTTGACCCTATGTGGCGCGCATCATGATAGATAGAGGTAAGGGCTATGGTGATAATCCAACAACATAATTAAATTATCACACAAGAGATAAAATTAATTGGTTTAAGGCTGTTCACACAAAGGAGGGACATAACACTATGGGAGGGATTAGTGTGCATCCCTCATGCATGTCCATCACTATCCCATTAAGGATCACATGATATCACACAAAATAGATGTAGGGCCATTAGCCCATATCTATAAGAATCAAAGAGTATCCATGCATCTTCTATAAGATATGGTAGAAATAAATAGACAAGTACTCTAGGATTAGGTGAGTGCTTTCATAATTAGGGGAATATTTTTATCCACACTCACACTTGGTCACCACCAAGTGTGAGATGAACTTATATATAATTTGTATGTTTGTATGTTATTGATATGTTGAGCCTCAAAATCTATGTATTTGTTTGTTATTATTCTTTGAATTTTTTTAGTATATGTGTATGTATGTGTGAAAATATGTGTTCGTGTACATATTAGGTAAGGATGCAAAGTACACAAGACAATCATTTTTTTGTAGTTAACATGTGTCCAAGTATTATGCTCTTAGATTCATTGTATGCCTTTGATATGGATGCGTGAATGTGTCCTACTCTTCTTGGAAGAACACAACCTCAAGCTAATATAACTATTGAATACGTTTTGGTAGATTCTACAATCTATAAATATTTGGTGTGTAGCCTTTTCCATCTCACTCACACTCAACTAAATATTTATTTTAATTTTAGTGTTTTTATTACACTCACACAAAGCATCATGTATGTTACGTTTAAGATTGTAAACATATCCTATAATGATTCAATAACACCCTTAATCTTGGAATTTATTATAT
The DNA here is from genome assembly GCA_007115665.2 of Sequoiadendron giganteum. NCBI lineage: Eukaryota > Viridiplantae > Streptophyta > Pinopsida > Cupressales > Cupressaceae > Sequoiadendron > Sequoiadendron giganteum. The sequence continues at coordinate 622,607,814 of CM021104.1, forward strand.
TGTAGGCAATAATCCAATTTGATTGCCTACTTGAATACAAACTATGCTACTAATTTGGATAGTTAGAAGAGTACATTAAGATACATCTTCACTGTGATATTAAGGCCTATTTGATAGAATGCAAAGAAGTAATTAATTAACAAAATAAAAATGATTCAAAACAAAGAAGTTAGTCACCTTATGTTGTTGTGATCTCATCTTAACCATCTTGGATTTCATCAATGGGACCTCGATATCATCCATAATGATGTTCAAATAGGTGTTGCATACACCTTGCAATTATAATGTTCAAAATTAGTTGTGAGACCCCATCTATGTTGACTCTTGTTTGATGTTCATACAATATATCATGTCCACTTATTTTTCATCTTTGAATACATTTTACTACTATAAATTAGATTCAAAATGCACCTCTTCACTCTCATGATTCTTTTATTATACAATATTTGACAAGACTCCAAGTTCTCTTAATGTAACATTCCTTGAATGGATAAATTTTAGTGTTAAAGATTTGCAATATTATATCCTTCGATATTTTAATGTATCTAATGAAAATACAACTCTTTTCCTTGAAATCTAACTTAGAACATTTATTCTTTAAAACCTAAATAAACACCTTGTATCTAAACACTTTCAAATGTGTTACAATGAGTTTTTTTGTTTATCCACATATTGAATGGCGTTTTCTTTTCCAACGTAGAAGTATAAGACCTATTTTTCAAGTAGAATGCAATAATTAATAATTTATCCTAGACCAACACAAATTAACACACTTATAGCTTGACCTAGAATGGTTCTATCCAACCATTCAACCACTTCGTTGTGGGGTGATCCCACAAAGTTGGTTTACAATTTTTGGGAGATTTTGATTTTTGCTGAAATCACATATTTTTAGAAAATATAATGATTTAAGCCTTCAAAAGTTCCATTTTAAGGATTTCAATTGAAGAGGGTTTGATCAAACTACCTTAGATCAAACCCCCTTGGATAGAACCTTGCTAGAAATTTAAACCATACCTACAACGAAGTCTCCTTTACACCTATCAAAATGTTGATAAAAAATCACTTTTGATTTACCTTTTGGGGGATCAAATGAGTTCATTTAAAATTTATTTCAAATGATAATGGTAGTCCTTGGAACAATCTATCCAATGAATATAGTTTTAATATGTTTTGGTTTTACTATGTGTGTGTATTTTTAGTTTTATTAAACATATGTTTTTCACCGAAAATCAAGCTCTTTGTTATGCACATGTGGAAAAATAGCAGATTATCAAAATAAATTTTTAAAAAATATGTTTAGGCTGGGTATTGATGTCCTTGATCCGTTAAAAAATAAATTGAATTTCAATACATTCATAAAAAGTTATGTTGTATATAGTTTTCCTATGTTTCAATTGTAATTGGTTTGACTTCAAAACTTGATTAAGGAAAAAATATTTAATAAAACACTATGAAACCAAATGAAAGTGCTAGATATCGTAGTTACAAATATAAATTCGAAAAAATTATAGTTTTATCCTTCATACAAAAAAGGTTATGTTGTATACGGTGAACATCACTCCTTTAAAATGCTGTTTTTTTTAAAGCTAGTTTTTGAAGGAGATGGAAAAAGAAGTGCAATCTGATTCCAATTTTTTTGAAAAAAATATATTTAGAATCTATAGACAAAACGTCATAAATCACTAGTTTGTATCATCTTCAAATTCCTCATGGTTTAGCCGCTATAGGAGCCCGAAAGTGAAGATTTAGTTAAAAAAATTAGTTCAGTGTTCAGTTTGCCCAAAAATTGTAAACCGGTATTGTGGGATCACCCTGTGTTACAATGTATAATGAGTTATCATTTGGTTCACAATTCTAGTGTGTTTGTAGAATGTATCAAACTCCTTTGAGTTCAATTTATCATCATTATTTTTATATTTAGTAGTTTTTGATCTTTTTATCAATTTTATTCTCAACTAGAGATTTTAACTCCATAAACTTAGGAAAATACATTGAAAATTATCCTACAATATATGACCAAGATTTATTAAAATAATCATCAATAAATTATACATCTAGTAAAGACACTTACAAATATACTAGATATCCACAAGACCAAATACATTATTATGTATCACAAGCTCCACAATCTCATATTCTCTTGTTATTATAGAGAAAAATAAAACTCTATTCTACTTTCCTAACACATAGTATTCACAAAACTTAATACAAATAATTTCATTCATCATATGTTAATCACCAAGGTTTTCAAACATTTTTAATTTAAATTTACCATCCTAAGATTACACAACTTTGAATAAAATTAAGTTACATTGGCACACCCTAACAATTTTGATTCATCATCATAAATAGAGTATTGTGTTGTACTTCCTTAGTAGTAAGAACCAAGTTACCTCTTACCAGTGCATAACCTTACCTGTCAAAGATAATACTTATCCTAGAGTTAGATATTGTAGAAATAGAGATAATGTACTCCTAACCAAACCTACTATATACATAAAATATTATTTTTCACTCTTCCATCAATTAATTCTATGTTTACCTTTCCTTGAATAATTATCTTCAAAGATTGATCTTATCATCAAGAAAAGCTTAACCATTACATTTTGTGTATTTAAAGTATCACTCTCTATGAGTTATCATATGACAAGAAGCACCTAATTCAATCAACCAAGATTCATTAGAAATAAAATTAGGTGACCTAAAACATCCATACAATAGTCATCATTTTTAGAAGATATGTTTAAAGAATAATCCTTCTTGGAATTATAATACTTCTTAATATAGAATTTCTCACCATAATTCTAGAATTTTACTTTTGGTTTACCTAGAGACTTTGATCTACTCTAGTGTTCTTAAAACAAATATTCTTCTTACCCCCTTTCTCCTTAGAATTGCCTAGAATGATTACAACATCAAGAGATGTTTTATCCATGTACTTCTTTCTGAAACCCTCCCATAACAAAATGCCTATGATAATTTTTTGTTTCAATGACAAGTTATCCCATGAAATAGGTATCCCATGAATTAGGTAAAGAACAAAGAAATACAATCATTTGTACTCTTCTTCTATTTTGAATCCTATTGAAACATGTTGATGTAATAATATATTGAAAGAGTTTAAGTGATTAACTATTAAGTATCATTCTCTCGTTTTTGAAGAGTACATTTTTAAATACATGTTTATTAACTAGAATTCTAGACTAAAATAATGTACCTAAGTTATACCACAATTGAATAACCTATTTCCTAAATACATTAGCAAGTATATAATCTGGATGACATAGATAAATAGTGCTCTGGACCTTTTAATTCACTTTTAATTAGTCCTCAAATATAGTAAAAAAAATATGTATTGTAGCCCATTCGATCATAAAAATTGATGTGTTGTCCATACATTTATCTTTAATACTATATTTTCTCATGAAATATCTCAAATTTATCCCTTGTGACCAGTTATACACATATTGAAAAAAGAAAAAAAACTATTGTAGGGTATATCATGACTTTAGCGTTGATTGTCCTTTAGCATGCACGCCCTCCAATTCTTGGCTCTTTGCAATATTTAATCATTTAAATTCAAATATACTTCCTACTCGTAGTTCTAGTGCCATGTATTTCTATGGCTTCTACACTTCCAAGTTGTTTTTTAAATTTGCAAATACATCATTGTCTTGGGCACACCTATTTTTTCACTAGTAGAGAATGCTATTAATAGTTATGAAAGTTATATTTACACCTAATAATTATATTTTTATAATGTTTCTAAATCTTTTGCAATAATTCAATTTGTACTACACATATATGAGACCATACTATATTAAAAAATATATTTTATGTTTGTTAAGCATTTAAACTTGGAGGTCATTAGAACATTGATGATGGGAGAAAAAAGTAGTGACAATCTCATTAAGTTAAAAATTGAAAAGGGGAGAATCATTTGGAGGGCAATGGTGAGAACCCACAAGGACACCAAGATGGCAAATAAAAACATGTTCCTATTTAGGACATATGGAGCCAATTTTACCACAAAAAGGTACATAGTCATACAAAACCTATAGTAGACTTGTGGTGCCTATAAAGGGATATGCCAATGAAGGAGCATAGAGCGGGACACATCCCTATACTTAACCATGGATATATATGTACCACATGTAAGATATACAATGCATAAGTGATGAATGATAGACAAAACATAGAAGAGAGATAAGATATGGAGAGAACATTTGTAAAATGAGAGAACATAAATAAATTTACGAGAGTATCTTATATGAGAGACAAATACATTTTGAGAGACTAACAAAATTATATACATGAGATATTATATGATTTAATATGTGTATTTGGTAAATGTATGAATTTTTATTGTATTTGTCTATAATATAATTCACCACACTAATCTAAAATCCACTACATGCATTTTATTCTTCTTTCTTATCTATCACATTTGGGTATAAATACAACATTAATACATAATATGAATGAAATATATACTGTACTCCCTTTGGTCAACATTTGCTTCGTATTGATAGGACCTTGGAAATTCGTGGAAAGGAGAGGAACAAAGCTTGGAAAAAAATTGTGATGAGGAAATTTAATTGGAAGAAAATGAATTTGTTGGTTTGTGGTAAACTCACTAGGCCCCATTCCATGATAAGAGTTAGGAATCTAGGGGATGAAAAATTGAAAGGGGTGAATTTTGAAAGGTACCTTGAATAGACGCAACTAATAAGGTAGGTATAGATCAAGTCATTAGGGATGAATAGAAAAAATAATAAAATGTAAAATTAAAAAAATCACCCATGGAAAAAGGGAAAAACATTTAAGGAATTTTTTTAAGGTATCAAGATATAAATGAAGATGGACATGGAAGAGAATAGATAGAAATAAGTCTAGTAGATACAAGAAAGATACTATAAGAGGATGGAGAAGGCTATGGGTGGCTATTCAGAGTGTAGTTGGAGGGTTTTATTTGAAGGTTGAGAGTGTTAATATGTTTGTTATTTTGTCATTGCAAGGATAGATTATACCAATTAATAATAATGACACATCTAAGAGATAATCACACATATTAGAATATTAAAATAAAATTTTACCAAATTAAAATAAAATATAAGAGAATATTATGAATTTAAGGATTCATCAAAGGCAATGATTAGAAATAGGTTTTATTAGCCATGGTGTAAGATTAAATTTCAGCTTATGAACCATAGTTTAAAGTGTTGTGCTTTGCACCCATGCCCCATTTTGACTTGTCAAAATATCAACCCCCTTTTTATCTCTTAGGTTTCTAATATGTTTTCTTATTTATTTTTTCTTTTCCTTTTGGTTTCTTTTTAATATTTCCATATTTATTTCCTTAGTTTTTCAAGTATGTTGTCAAGTTTTTTTGGAATTTAGGACTTGGTCATTCAAGCATGTCTTCTTAGGTATTCTTAAAACCTCAATATACTTAGATTATAAAAAATTTAGAGTTAGTCATCCTAACATGTCTATATGATGATGTTATCTTTACCTACCTCCCTAGATTGACATTAATGGTGACTTAATCTCATGCATTCTCCCACTTTAATTTCTCATTTAACACTTTTTTTGTTTATCTTTATCTTTTTCTATTTTATCCCATAGTATGACGATTTTAAAACCCTTGTATAATTAGTTTTGATTGTGAGTTGTGGAATATTCTAGTAGCTTGGTGTATAAGTTACAAAATATATTCTTGTGTGTGTGTTTGTGCATGTGGTTGAGAGTTCATGGGCTTTCCTCTTAAGCCTTTACTTCCATTACCATCATTTTTTTCATTCTAATTGAGTAGGGTTTCCCATTTTGGGTTTTTCCTCCATTGATTTTTATTTGTGTTTGTGTTTTCTTGACTATTAGTATTTTTTCCTTGCTTTTTATTTTTTCTTAAAGTTATTTTTTTGTGTTTGTTTTGGTCTCATTTGTTAGAAACATAGGACAATTGAGAGGGGAGAGGGTAAATTAGTTGTGCATTAAAACATTCAAACCCTTATTAACCTTTAAACCCTTATTATGCATCAACATGAATGTAAACTAATGAAACATAAACACATTCACAACCATACACCAGAGAACACTAGATTTACATAGAAAAATCTACTCAGGGAAAAAACATAGTGAGGATTAACTCACATATATATATGAATAACAACACCAAATACAATAAGCTCACTTCCCAAAAGAAAGGAATGGCTCACTGCCAAGGGCTCATTGTCCAAAGGACTCACTATTCGAAATAGAGGATAATAGAAGAAGGTTTTTACAAGGAGGTTCACCACATCAGAGAAATATGAAGATCCACCACAACTCTACACCATCCACAACCACATACATCTCCAACAATTAACCTTGCTTATATATCAATCACAACCTCAAACAACCTTCTCCAAGCTGGCTTCAATGAAACAGATGCACCTTAAATGTGCAACCACTAAATAAGTCAGCTATGGTGGAAAGAAGTGAAGGTGGACCAAACCAAGGGTCAAATAGGACCTAAATCTATACTGACACACTACAAGGCATTCTTCCATAAATAATAAACCATCTCTATAATTAGCACTAACATGCTAGGTTGGCCAAAATTGCACTAACACTATAAAATAATCAATTTGCTCTTCACCAGGTCTAGAAACATCTTGCGGACCATGTAGAAACATCACACAACATCCTAGAATATTACAACCTCATTAGAATATTCAATAAAACTACCACGACCCCCTGAAACTGAGAATCTATTATCTTGTGCAACCAACCATACTACCACAAACATACAACTCACTAACCAACCTTGTAGAACAACTACAAACAAAACACTCTAGCAAAAGGTAGATACAAGAAATACAAGCACATTCCCAAATTCATAAGACAGGAAACCCCAACGCTAAAAAATGTAGAGCAATTCCATTTCTCCTAAACAACCTTCTTCACAAGCAACACACTGTTAGACACATCTTCTACTATCACACAATCTAGAACCTAAAACTCTGGACATAAAACCTCTAAACACCTTTGATAATATTATGCAAATCAGAAAATCACATCTTCAACTATGAAGAAATGCAGTGCACAATGCAAAACACAATCCTGTCACCTTATACACTGTCTGTTCATTTTTTCCCAAAATCACTTAAAAACCAAGTAAACCAACTGCATCAACAACAATTGTTCATCACCAAAAAAAATTCTCATCAAAACCACACTAGAGATTGCAATGATATCCCCAAATGTAACATGATGTAGGAGCATCCCTAGTTGCGAGCAATCTTTCATCAACCAAAAATATTTGCATTCTTGTTCTTTCTTGCATTACCAGACCTAGTCTCGACCTATTTCGTGACTTGCAAAACTCTGGAAAACATTTCATAAGGATGCACGTTCATTGAGGAACCTTCGTTCTGATCCACATTATGTTTAACCAAGAATTAATGAAGAACCATATGTTTTGGCCGACACTTGCATGTTTCATCAAATTCGGGATTTGGAACCTCTTGGTCTGAGATAAACCTTTTCTGGAGCTGGGAATCAATATATACATACACATATATATAAGCATTGTATAGTTGCTTGAAGAAGGAGGAGATAAGGATAGGTTAGATGATAGAGTAAGTAAGATAGTGAGAAGTCTTTTTGTATTTTGTAATTCAGAAGGCAAGGCATGTTGCGAGTGAATAATTTATTGATCATCCATATATATATTCATGTGTGATTGTCATTCTATTTCTTTGAGTTTTCGTTGTGTTTACTCTTGCTGCAAGGTTGAACAATCCTATTTCCGAACCCCCCACCCCTGACTGCACTAAGTGGTATCATAGCGAGTTTATGAACTTTGGGAGAGAAGAGCGAAGTTGAGTGAAGGCATTCCGTAAGATCCTTGTGTGGATAGATCGCCGACTTGAGGCAGCCTACTTGTGTTTGTCGACAAATCATTGACAGTGAGGCAATTGCGACCCTATAGCCAGATCATCAATTTGAGGTAGTTGCATCAGATCCTAGGAAGATATGTCATTGAGGAGAATTCATACTACTGTTAACATTTTTGGAAAGATGGATGAGATTATGGAAATGATGCGAACAATGAAAGTAAGATTGGATGCTATTGAAGAGGATAGGAGAAAAGTCTTAAACCCTAGACCTAATGATGAAAGTGATGATGATGAAATTCAAGCTACACACCTAGCTGAAGAGACAACAAAAGAAGAAGAATCAGATCATGTGAAGATGTTGAAGGCTATTTTGAAAATAGGTAAGTGACCTAGGATGAAGATTGCAAATTATACAGGTAACCTAAACCCTGAAGAGTTGATCGATTGGATAAATGACATTGAAGAATATTTTGAGTATGAAGAAATTGAAGATCTAGAGAGAGTGAGGTTTGTGAAAAATAAGCTGAAAGGACATGTTGCAATTTGGTGGAAGGAAGTTCAATTGGAAGGAAATAGAAAAGGCAAAGAAAATATTGTGAAATGGGATAGAATGGTGACAAAATTGAAGAACCGGTTTGTGCCCATGGACTATGAGTTGGAGTTGCTGAAGAGATTACAAAACCCAAGACAAAAGGAAAAGATCGTGGAATAATACACTGAAGAATTCCATAAGATCATTATCAGGACCAGATATAGTGAAGCAAGCAAGGATAAAGTGGCATGGTATATCAATGGGCTAAGGATGAAAATTCAAGAAGAGTTGATTCTAGTGAGGATGAGTTCAATAGAGGAAGCATATCAGTTTGCATTAAAGGTTGATGAAAAACTAAACAAAAGACATGAAAAAAGGCAAAGAGGAAGACAAAAGGGAGAGATGACAAAATTTATTATCGGCACAACAAAGGGGGCTACAATGCTTACTGTAATGATGGATATCAGAGAGATGAGAAAGGATATGACAAGAGAACTTTTAGAGGAACCTATTTTAAATGTGGAGGAGAAGGACATAGAGCATTTGAGTGTCACCAAGAAAGTAAGAAGATTGAAAACCATGTGAGAAACGAATATGTAGAGAAAGAACCAGAGGGAACACCAAGTTCTGGAGGAAGCCCTGAGAAAGGAGAATCAATATTCATGAGGAGAGCATTGTTCTAGAAGAAGGAGGAACCTAAAGACACACGACAGAGGAAAAGTTTGTTCCGTACTAGATGCAAAGCAAGAGGTAAGTGTTGCAAATTTATCATTGATAGTGATAGTACATATAACCTAGTTTATGAGGAAATGGTGAAAAAGTTGAATTTGGAAAGAAGGAAACATTTGAAACCTTATAGGATAGCCTAGATTCAAGATGAGCACAAGATCCTAGTAAGTGAGAAATGCCTAGTGAAATTTAAAATAGGGTCATATCATTATGAATTACCGTGTGATATTATGCCGATGGATATGTCATATGTTGTTGGGTAGACCTTGGCAGTATGATAAGAAATATATACATGATGGGAGGAAGAATACCTATACCATACCATCAAATGGAAAGAGGATCACCTTGAAACCTTTAGAAGATGAACCTGAAGGTGAAGTGTGTGACACAACTAGAATCAATCTGGTCGATGGAAGGAAATTTTTTGGATGGATTGAGACATGAGACCATGTGCTTTTCTTTGATTCCAAGGAAGCATGGGACCCTGAAAGAAGAAGGACCACCAGACAAGGAAGTCACTGAAATATTGATAGAGTACTAAGATCTTGTATCAGAGAATGTGCCAGAAGGATTACCACTGATCCAGAGTATCAGTCATCATATGGGTCTTATTCCTGGAGCTAGTTTTTCGAACAAGGCTGCACACCGAATGACACTGGTAGAAAATGTGGAACTCAACAGACAGATACATGAATTTATGAAGAAGGGATTGATCAAAGAAAGTATGAGCCCATGTGCGGTACCAGCTGTACTTGCACCTAAGAAATATGGAGAATGGAGGATGTGTACGGATTCAAGATCTATCAATAAGATCACATTAAAGTATAGATTGCCATTGCCTATGATGGATGACATCATGGACAGTCTGAGTGGAGCAAAGTATTTCACCAAGATAGACCTTAAGAGTAGATACCATTAGATTAGGATAAGAGAGGAAGATGAATGGAAGATTTATTTCAAGACAAATGAGGGATTGTATGAGTGGTTGGCCATTCCATTTGGACTAACTAACACACCTAGTACATTTATGAGGCTAATTAATGAAGTTTTGAAGAAGTTGTTGGGTAAGTTTGTCATTGTTTATCTGGATTCTATTATGTTTTTTAGCAAGACTAAGGAAGAACATTTGGAGCACATTAGATAGGTATTTTAGAGGTTAAGAGAAGAGAAGTTGTTCATAAACCTCAAGAATTGTAGTTTCATGAAGGAAGAACTAGTATACTTGGGATTTGTGATATCTGTAGAAGGATTGAAGATGGACCTTGAGAAGGTTAGAGCAATAGTTGAATGGCCTACACCTATGAATGTTGGAGAGGTAAGATCATTTCATGTACAAGCAGCTTTTTACTGAACGTTCATCATAAATTTTAGTAGCTCATTTGCATACCTATGACAAAGACAATGAGGGGTGATTGGAAGGAATTCGAGTGGACATCAGGAGCACAAAATATTTTTGAGTTGTTGAAGACTTTGATAAGGTATTCCAAGTAGATTGTGATGCTAGTGGAAGTGCAATAGGAGTTGTGTTGAGTTAGGAAGGGAGACCAATATGTTACTTTGATGAGAAATTGAATGATGCCAGGAGGAGATATTCAATTTATGATCAGGATTTCTATGCAATAATACAAGCCTTGAAGAAGTGGAGACATTACTTGTTATATAAGGAATTTGTGTTGTATACCAATCATCAAGCTTTTCGATATTTGAATAGTCAGAGAAGTTGAACCAGTTACACATTTGTATTGAAACACTAGAGTGGGAAATCAAACAAGATTGCAGATGCATTGAGTAGGAGGAGTTTGTTGACAAAGATGAGAGCTGAAGTATTGGGTTTTTGAAGAACTGGAGCATATGTATGAGGATGAAATTGATTTTTTCGAGACATGGAAGGCTTGCAAGGAACCGATAGAGACATATAGAAGAAATTTTTTGATTATTTTGTTCAAGAAGGCATGTTATTCAAGAACAATTAGTTATGTATTCCTAGGAGTTCAATGAGAGAGAATTTGATCAAGGAAAAGCATTGTGGAGGATTGGTAGGACATTTTGGGATTGATAAGACTGTATCAGTGGTGAGTAGGAACTATTTTTGGCCATAGTTGACAAGGATGTCAGGAAGTATGTTCAAAGTTGTAGGATTTTTCAGGTTACAAAAGGAAACAGTTAGAACATTGGAATGCATACACCATTGACAGTCCCAGAGAGACCATCCATGTTGGGATTACCTAGGACATCGAGAGGATTTGACTCTATATTTGTGGTTGTAGATAGATTTTCTAAGATGGTGCACTTCATACCTTGTAAGAAGACCAATGATGTAATACATGTTGCAGACCTATTTTTCAAGGAGATTGTGAGACTACATGGACTACCAAAGAGCATAGTATCAGATAGGGACACTAAGTTTATTGGCTATTTCTGGAAGACATTGTGGAAGAAGATTAAGATATATTTGAATTATAGTTCAACATTTCACCCACATACGGATGGACAAATAAAAGTGGCAAATAGGTGTTTGGGAAACTTGTTGAGGTGTTTGACTGAAGGTAAAGTAGGAAATTGGGACTTGGTATTACCTCAAAAAGAATTTTCATACAAAAATTCAGTGAACCAGAGCACTGGGAAGACACCATTCGAGATTGTGACAAGACAACAACTTAGAGGAGTAGTAGAATTGAGAGACATTAGTATGGAGAACAAAAGGAGTATGTAGGTAGAAAAATTTGTGGGATTTATGAAAATAATGTATACTCAAGTCAAGGAGCACCTGGAGAAGATGAACAAGACATATAAGGAGAAGGCAGATAAGAAGAGAAGGCATAAGGAGTTTGTAGTAGGAGAGGAAGTAATGGTATATATGAGGAAAGAGAGATTTACAATTGGGACATATAATAAATTGAAGATGAAGAAGTTTGGACCTTGTAAGATCATCATGAAGTTTGATTCTGGAAATGCTTACAAAGTGGATCTACTAGAGGAGTTTGGCATATCACCTATATTCAACATTGTAGACCTATATCACTATCATGAAGGAGAGTCATCGAAGGACAAAGAAGTTGGTTTTCTAGACCAGAAAGCACACCATCCAGAGGAAATTCTGGACAATAGAATTAGACGTAGTACCAGAGGGAGGCAATATAAGGAATATTTGGTCAGATGGAAAGGAATATTGAAGGAAGATTCATCATGGATTTCTCAGGCTAAGGTGGACCACATTGGTTTTCCTCTAGTTCCCGAAAAGTGAGAGGCTCACTTTTCTTCAACCTCGGGTGTCTGATGTAGGAGCATCCCCAGTTGTGAGCAATCTTGCATCAACCAAAAATATTTGCATTCTTGTTCTTTCTTGCATTATTAGACCTAGTCTCGACCTATTCCATGACTTGCAAAACTCTGGAAACCATTTCATAAGGATGCACGTTCATCGATGAACCTTCATTTTGATCGACATTATGTTTAACCAAGAATTAATGAAAAACCATATGTTTTGGCTGATGCTTGCACGTTTCATCAAATTTGGCCCAGTTTGGAACCTATTGGGCCAACGTGAACGTTTTTTGGAGCTGGGAACCGATATATATATAAACATTATATAGTTGCATGAAGAAGGAGGAGACAATGATAGGTTAGATGATATAGTACAAGTAAGATAGTGAGAAGTAGTAGGATAGTATGTAAATAAGGGTTTCGACCCACATGTAAGTCTAGGTTTAGCGCCACATCTTTCTGTATTTTGTAAGCCGGAAGGCAGGGCATGTTGCTAGTGAATAATTGATTGATCATCCATATATATATTTGTGTGTGATTGTCATTCCATTTCGTTGAGTTTCCATTGTGTTTACTCTTGCTGCAAGGTTGGATAGTACTATTTACGGACCCCCCACCCTTGACTGCACCATAACACCTACTCAACACCATAAGAATCTTCAACAATCTACCCATTTTGCAACACCTGCTAAAAACCTTATTTTCACAACCACACTACAGGTTGACATAGGTTGACATCAATGACAACACTAATGAAAATATAGTGTAACAATCTCCAACAATCTCCCCCTTTATCATCAATGAAAACAACATATCTGAAAAAACATTCAACAACAAAAGCAACCTTGCAACCCTCCATCAAGCAACACTCCCCCTTACTTGGACATTTCTTACATTTTAGACCTTTTTTTTCTCCCCTTTCTTCTTCAAGCTTCATTCTTTCCCTGTGTTTTTCAGACATCACTTTCTCCCCCTTTGACATCAATGGTAAAGTACAACACCTGCATACTTCACTTCAAACAACACCTACAAGCAACTCTCTCTACTTTCTCTCTCTCCACCACTCTCTTTCTCTCTCTCCACTACTCTCTCCCCCTTAGGGGCACACGATATGATCCCCCTGATTGCACCAACCAAAGACACAACTACCTACTCCCCCTAAAAGGTGGCCTTCACCAATCCAAGACCAAGAATGTATCTTGAATAGATCCCTTGGATAGATGCACCAACTCATGCATCTAGTTGAAAGGAGGGGCAATAACTCCTAACTTCTTCCTGAGATACACAAGTATATATTTTGGAAGATCTTTTGTTAAAATCTTCTATATTTGATCCTTTGTAGGCACGAACTTCAATTTCACTTCACTCTCAACAACTTTCTCTCTTAGAAAGTGATGCCAAATATAGATATGCTTTGTCAATGAATGCACATTACCGATTTTTTGAAATTTTGATAAAACTCTTATTATCACATAATATAGGAATATGTTCATTCTATTATACTTTGATATCCTTCAATGTATTCTTCATCCACAATACCTATGTGCAACAAGATGTTGTTGTAATATATTCTACCTCTATAGTAGATAGTGACACTAAATCTTGCTTCTTACTCAATGAAGAAACCAAAATGATTCCAAGAAAGAAAGAACCTCCACTTGCACTTCTTTTGTCATTAATACAAATTGTCCAATTTACTTTTGTATAAGCACTCAAAGAGAAATAATTATCCCTAGGATACCATAGACCAAAATCCAGAGTGCCTTTCAAATATCTAAATATCATTTTTAATACTACCACATGTGATTCTCTAGGATCTTCTTGAAATATTACCACAAGACATATTGGATGCATGATATCTGATCTAGTAGCAGTTAGATATAGCAATCCACCAATCATGGATCACTACTTTATTTGATCTATCTTAGGAGTTTCATCATTTTTTTTCTCAACTTGCAACTAGTAACTATGGGAGTAGATATTGGTTTGGAGTCCTCCATTCCAAACTTCTTTAAAATTTCCTTGACATACTTTTATTATGAGATGAATATACCTTTATCAGATTGATTGATCTTTAGCCCAGTGAAGAAATTCATCTCCCCAAACATTGACATTTCAAACTCATTTTTCATCTCTTCTAAAAACCTTTTACATATTTCCTCATTTCCTCCAAAGATTATGTAATCAACATACACAACTATAATTAGGATTTGATCTCTCTCAACCTTGAAGTAGATATTTCTATTTGTAGTACCCTTTTTGAATCCCTATTGCAATAAGTACTTATCCAATCTTGCATACCAAGCTCTAGGAGCATGTTTGAGTCCATATAAATTTTTCTTCAACCTATAGACCATATCAAAATATTTTGATAACTAGAATCCTTCTGGTTGTTCAATGTACACTTATTCTTCTAACTCACCATTCAAAAATACAAACTCGACATCCATCTGATAAAATTAATTCAAAATTTTGGCAGGTCTTTATCCTCCTAAATTTGATGTCGGCTTGTAGTGTTGTAATTTTAGGAATTATTGCATAATTAAGTATAAATACAAGTTTCTTTCACTCATTTTAATCCTAACAAGCAATAAAGTGACCTAGCAAGTTAAATGAGCATCCTTATAACAAAGTTGAGTTCACAAGAGATCTCAAGAGTCTTCAAGGGAAAATTATCAAGTATTCTAGAGCATTATTCAAACATCAAGCATCGTATTTGTTTTTGAGCTAATAATTGTGATGTAGGGTTTAATGATTCAAGCTAACATTTCATTCAAGATCTATCACATTCAAGCAAGAGTCAAGATCTACATTCATTGGAGACATCTCACACCTGTTTACAACACTTCATTGCTAGGGTTTGGTGAGTTGCAACATTATATTTTGTTCATTCATCATTCTCCATTCCTATTTCATTTCATTTCAAGGTTTGATTACCAAAATAGGGTTTGACCAAGGCAAACCCCTATCCATTAACAAAACACCATTTTCCCCTCTCTTTAGTGTGTGATTTTCTGGTTTATATTGAAGACACATTGAAGAGAAAGCTTGGAGAAATTTGTCAAAGTACTCAAAGTTTTGAAAGTTGTCATCGAGCATTGGAAAACATTGGAGAACACCTTGCAGGTTGATTTACAGATATTCAGATCCAGAAACCTAAAGAAACAAATTGGGTAGACTGAGAAGAACAAATTCAAACCTTGAAGTTCTAGAAAACCCTAATTGGACTAATTCACTAGTTCTGGCAAATAAGTCCTAGTTTTGGTCAAATTTTAGATTTTTAGAGATTCAAATACCCATTTGCCAGATTCATGTTCCCGCACAAAAATCTAGATATGGGACTAATTCACGCAACTTGGCGTATGAGTCCTAGTCAACATTAAAGTTAGAATTTCTAGAATTCCAGAGCCTCATTTAGTCTCTTCAAGTTTTCAAGTTCACACATTCCATCCCTCATCTTTCTATTTTGTTTTACATACTTTTCTAGGTCATTTAGTGAAGTCGTGCATCATATTAGAGTTTGACATTACATCTTGCATTACATTTTTCTTTCCAAGCCCTAGCTTGGTGGTGAACCCCTCATTAGTTTACAATCGTCCCCTAGGATAGAATTATTGCAAGATATCTTTCTCCTTTTCATTGAGATCTCTAGAGTTACCCTTGAATGAAAGAGAGTGAAGATTGTTATTCTATCTCCAAGCATAGAAAACATACAATTTTCCACCTTTCATTCTTGAATATTCTAAATATTTCAAATTCTTGTGACTTGTCTTTCAAAAAGGTTACTCATGTCATTCTTGTGTAGTCATCTATTATCAACATGAAGTATCTTTCTCCTTTAAATCCTCTTTTCCTTGTAGGTCCACATAAATTAGTATGGACCAACTGTAAATGCTTAGTATTTGAATATTCCTTAGTTGGGAAACTAGCCTTTGTTTGTTTTCCCTATTGGCACTCTTTGCATATGATATTTACATGCTTAGTTAACTTAGGCATGTGTCTTACTAGACCTCTTGAACTTACTTTCACCAAATTATCAAAATTTAAATGCCCCAATCTTCTATGCCACAACTAGCTTTCATCAACTTGTCCTATCAGACAACTTTGACCTTTTACTTCACAAAGATTGTAAAGGTTGCTATCAGTTCTTAATCCTTGTGCAATCATCTTTCCATTTCTCCTTATTTTGCATCCTTTTGAATCAAAGGTGACCTTATAGCCATTGTCACACATCCGACTCACACTTACTAGGTTGTGGTTTAGTCCCTCAACATATAGGACATCTTTAGTGGGTATTTTACCATGGGCGGGTGCATGGAAATGGGTAGCCAATTTGTGGCCACTTAAGAAAAAACTTTTGAAAAGTCATAACGCGAGTGCATTATAACGCGCTCATGTTATGGTTTGTTGTGCTGAGCCCGAGGCTCGGCAACAACAAGCCAATAAAGAGAGCGTATTATAACGTGCTCACATTATTGCTTGTTAAAAGAAAAGAAAAAAGTAAAATGTTGTCATTTACATTTCGACTGTTTTTTCTTCTCCCCATGGCCATAACCCCCATTTTTCGAGCTTGTGTTCTAAGAGGAGCCATTCAAAAAAATTCTTCACCAAAAATTGCTATTTCTTTGCAATGATGGTGCCACAACGAGGATGAGGTGTGAGAGGTAAGGATTGTTTTTGTTTTTGTTTTGAATTAGTTAGTTTTAGGTTGAATTTGATATATATTTGTTTAAATTTTTAGGAGATGCAAATCAACCTGCAAACCCTCAAGATCCTCAACAAGAAGAGCAACCAAATCCTCAAGAACAAAATCCTCAAGATCAAAATCAACCACAAAAACAACCTCCTCCACCTATCACTCAACCCCCTCCTGACATTCAACAAAATTTATTGACACTTGGCTACAAAAATACCTGGCAGGGAAGAATGGTTTACATGCATTCAAAGATTATGAAACACATAAAAAGATTATACATTATTCACATTTGGTGTTGGCAACAAATATAATACTAGATTGGTATTTGCGAAAGACTTGCAAATAAAGTGCTATGGACAATTTCTATGGAAGAGCATGAGACAATCATAGATGCATTACAAAAAAGAGAGGATGCAAATGGTACAATGGAATAAGTAAATACAAGTAAATATAGTTTTAGTTTTATGTTGTCCTTTTAAATAGATTAAATACATTTTTCGATATTGGTCAAGTGTGTTATTAGTTGAAATTTATTTAAATTGTCCTTTTATAGATCCTTAAGCCATAATCACAGAAAGGATCATTTTCCATGTAGATTCAACCTAGACAACATGGAATACTTGGTAAAAATTAGGTAATTATTAGTTAAAATATATTTAAATACATGTTTTGATTACATATTGATATTGCTTGTACATTAATAGTTAAAATTGATTTATTATCCTTTTTTGTATCTTTAAGCCATCATTGCAGTGATCTCATACTTTGAAACAAAAAGGAGAGGATGCCTGGATTCAACCTACACACATGTGTGGAATAATTTTAAATGCAGGTACTTGAGTTGTGTACATATAAATAGTTTTATATAAATTAAAATATGTATGTTTTGATGATTTCATTGATATTGCTTGTACCTTTTTGATATTGAGTGGTGTGAAGACCTACTACATTCTGGGCACGAGTTTGAGATGTTCTTAAGATGGCATATCCAAATTTTGTAAACACTGTTTTCAAATGACATATATGTACATACATACTTACATAATTAAACATTTTGTACAAATTACAAATACATGTACATACATAATTATGTACTTGTGAACCCCTATTTTGTACCTGCACAAATACAACAAACAAACACATTATTAGATCAAATGCAAGTGAAAACAAGGATTCCCCATGAAATCCATTTGTTAAAACTCAAACTAGGAAAATGATGAAAAAAATATAAAAATTCAAATAAATCCTAATTAAGCAAGCAAACTTGCGATCCCATGGGGGAATTGGTGCCAATTGGTGTGTCAAAATCAACCCTTTCCCCACTCCTTTGTAAGCTTTGATGATTTGATCCACTTGATGGTTGAATTCCTACATAACCTAGCTAAGATCTTGCATTGAGGATGAAGTTGAGTAGAGTAAGCTTACTCAAGTTGTGGATGATAGAATGAGAGGAAGAGTCTCTCATTTATAGATTTCCAAAATGGAAGAGAGAGTGAAATTGAGCAATGTGGGATAAAAGATAATCCAATGGCATTGTGCCACTTGTCCACATGTGATTGGAGGAGAAATGAACACATTTTGGTCAATGTGCATGATAAATGTTATGAGATTCAAATTTGAAATTTGAATGTGACATGTTGGAGGGAGAAAAAAATGGAGTTAATGTCACTTGGCTCAATGCACAAGGACATGTAAGAGGCATTGAATGCCTTGTTGGAAGGACTAAACCCACTTGAATTTTGAATTCAAATTTGAGGGAATATTCTCCTTTTATGCCATGTTGAGAGAAAATAGAGATTTAATAAATGAATTAAATCTATTTTCATGTGCAAGTTGTATTCTCTAGAGAATTTTAGTGATAGGGATTAACTTAATCAAGATTTGATTAACTTAATGAGCGGTTAGATGATTTGACAATTTTGACTCAAATTTATGAGTTGATTTAAATCAAGAATTGAGAAGAAAATGATTAATTAAATAAATGATTTGATTTATTTAACTAAAGGGGATAATGTTGGATTAAATTAAATAAGGTTTAATTTATTCAATTTAATAAAAAAGACTTTAGAGACTTGATTTAAATAAACATAAATATAAGGTTAATTAAATTAAATTGATTAATTTAATAAACAAAGGAGAAAGATTTAATCAAATCAATAATGATTTATTTAATTTAGAGACAAAAGGTGATGATAAGTTGAGAGTGTGATTCAGGAAGAAATGTCGTTAGTAGTCAGGATCAAGTGTGCCGAATCGAATTGTACATTTTACATGTCTACATTTTACCCCTCTTTGAAGCAATGTACTTGTTGCATTGATTCAAAGAATAAACTGTTGTGATCAAAGTTAAAAATTTTTATCATTTTTTCGAATGCCCCACTACTGCCCTAGTGGAAGGATTATGCTGGTATATTGCCCCCTCGAGAGATTGAGCAGAAATGCGAGATGAGCAGTTCTATTGATCAGAGGACAAAATATACTTTTTTGATGTAGACAATTCTGATGATGTAGAGACAGTCATTGACCATGGGTAACCTCATGTATATTTTGATATAACACACCAATTTTAGATATAAATGTTAGTAAAGATAGAAGAATAAGAAGAATAAGATGGATGGACGGAGGATCCACACAAGCCTACATTATGGTGATGATGATGTTGATTTGCTTACCAGGAGTTAGGATTTTCAAAGGGCCAGTTACTTTATGTTTGATAACACACATAGGTACAATGCATCAAGGTACAAAGAAATAGGATGACATTGTACCTAGTGTGATGGACTTTGAATCAACAATCAGATAGGAGTATTCCTGTTCACACTTGACATACAAAAACCTTGCTAGGACGAACCTAACAAAGCAAGTATTTGCCAAATTATTTTACAAGAAAACATCCAACAAGCACAACAGATAAAAAAATAATGATCATTCCCCATTCCTTTCTCTCTAAACCTATTTTGTTTACACATCATCAAGAGGTCCTTGGAATGAGCGTAATAAGATAAGTCAAAAATACCAAGATAAAGTAAACAAATAAGATGATGTTCTTCATATCGCTAGACAAGGCTAAACTACTACGAGATACCTGATGCTTATGTCCATCATGGGAAGGATTCATCCTAGGACATGTTGTGATCAGGGTTTTGATGGGACTGATTGGGTGATAAGCTATTGATATTCCAAGATGATTAACTTGCTTGCTTACTGACTTAGACTTGAGACTTCTGATAATTAGGGTGTTCACTTTGGAACCTGCTAGACTTGTTTCTGATTGCTTCACCAAAGGATGAAGATGACGATGATTTATGAGGAATGATGATTATCACGGGTGAAAGTGAGATGAGATGGATGCACCATTTTGGGTTTTTCAAATGTTTTGAGGCTGTTTTTGGGTTTTTTGAGTTTTTACAATATTTTTGGTATTTTGTGTCTCGAGGGCCGATCAAGGATGGCCTTGCTTATGTTTAAGCTTAGAGATGACGTAGTTTAGATGACAACGGAATTGATTGCATGATGAGATGGAAGGGAAATGAATTTCTAGATTGCGACGGACGCCTAAAGGACTGACCTAGGGTGTGAAATAAATAGGCAAATGGATTGCCATTATGACGGATGCCTAAAGGACTGAACTAAAACTTGCCTACGTTCAATCTTAGAGACTATGTAGTTCGATAAGATGACTCTATTTTTTATTTTTCAGATTTTGACATGTTTTAGATTTTAAATGATTGAATGTTTTTGGATTTTCGCATGATTTTGACGATTTGGATGTGGATATGTGATGATATAAGTGCTATTCTTTGGGATTTGTTGAAAACCAATCTAAGGTTGATTGATTAGATTGATGGATTGTTAGTTTTACTAAGTGTGTTAAGTCAAACAAAAGTGATAATGCACTCGTAAACTCTAGGAAGTTGTCTTATCCTAGAGTAAACTCGTACACGAGCGGATAGTTTGACTAAGTGTATTAAGTCAAACAAGTTAATGATGGATTGGATAATTTGACTAAGTGTGTTAAGTCAAATAAGATGATAATGCACTTGTAAACTCTAGGAAGTTGTGTTATACTAGAGTAAACTCATACACAAGAGGGTGGTTTGACTAAGTGTGTTAAGTCAAACAAGGTGATAATTGATGGGATAATTTGACTAAGTGTGTTAAGTCAAATAAGATGATAATGCACTTGTAAACTCTATGAAGTTGTATTATCCTAGAGTAACCTCATGCACAAGAGGGTAGTTTGACTAAGTGTGTTAAGTCAAACAAGGTGATAATTGATTGAATTCGATTGATCAAGATTTGATGAAGCTTGATTTGGAACAAAACTGTTTTGATGATTTGATGTGACATTGAAGTACACATTAGATGCAACTGATATTGATTGTCTTGGATTGATGTTCGAGGAAAGATAAAGCTTGATAAGGAACATCGTCTCATCAAAATATGCCATGGGCTAGTGATTTGGATTTTGACTAACAAATTCTTAACCAATTTGATTTTACGTTTGCAAATGTTTGGATCACCACATAAGCTGGAGGATATATATCAAGATTTATTCTCGAAGCAAGATGTAAATATCTGCCCCCAGTGTCTAGCAATGTTTGAAAGGCCACAGGTGGATGCTTGGATAGATGGATGGATGGATGGGTACGGTAAGTATGCAAAGGATGCCAATGATTATCTTGTGATAAGATAAGGGGTTCAAATAGAGGAATGCTCATTTGGATAGTGGTTCATGGCTCAAATAATGTTAGATTGGATAGGATCAATGAAGATTACCCAAGTCAAGATGACTACCATATGCAAGTGTTAAGTGTGCACCGAATATTCATCAAGATTAAGATAATTTGAACTACAAATGTAGATAGATGAAGATGGATTGGATAAATGGTTCATGGATGAATGGATTTATTATGGATGAAATGTTGGCTTTATTATGGATGTCATAAGATGCTTTCTCCTGAAATGGCACATGCAGATGCTCAATTGTACTCATGATGCCTGTTTGCCAGGTTTTCATCATGGTACTTTTCCAAAGCGCCACCGAAGTGGTTTTCACTAGAAGATGATTTTTTTCTTTACTATTTTCAATCCTTTTTCTGATTTTTTAGGATTTTTGTATTTTTTATATTTTTGATTTTTCATGTTTTTTCTGAAAGATTGTAAGCTCATGCTGAACCACCTGGTGGTGTTGGTGTTGATGCTTCTGTCATAATTTTCCATCGATATCCCGCTTGAAGAAATTTCTTTGCCAAGATATGTGTACTTGAATGCAACTTTTGAGATTCCTGATTTGTTTTGCTGATACCAGAGTTAACTTTGTCTTTATGTGCACATCGCAATAAAGTGCCTTCTGAATCCTTATGATGAAGGGTTGTTGCCAACACATGGTCAATGTAAGAATTGGATATCATGGTGGAGGCGTGGATGAAGTGTGTTTAAGAATAAAATATGGATTGGTTGACCATTTGGAACCTTTGACTCTCCAAACTTGGGAAGATGAGCAATGATGAGTGAATACAAAAGTGTGCATGGAATTAGGACCAACAACTCGATATACTTTGTACATTGCTTGAGAAGCTTTATTTTTCCTTTGTGGACATTTTTGATGGATATTTGCCCCCTTTTTATTTTTCCCCATAGTTTCTTTGACTAATGGAGTTTGATAGGGATCATCTTTCTTTGTATTTTTTGGTATCCATATATATTTGATTTGTCCTTCATGCTTCAAAAAATATTTTTCTTTGATAATGTTCCTTGTGCTTTGATTCAAATATTTATTTTGATGTTGGTCCCAATTCGTGGATGGGGTGATGGGTGGATGAAGATTCGTGACGTGGAGGGTTGTAGTATTGGCATTGGTTTCATCATAAGGATTCTTCGTGCTCCCTATGTTGATGTTTGCTTGAGACGAAGTTGCCCCCAGTTTTGTAGAGGTATTATTGATATGTTTAGATCCTTTAATTGTTGAATAACCAAGACCTTGATGCCTAGGATTGGCAATAATCTGCACTGGTTCTAGAATACCCTGTTCATGTAGGCCTAATCCTCTACCTTGATAATTCATCTGCTAAATTTTTTTATCTGCAATAGGATATGATTTACCTTGGAAACAAGGTGCTAATCCTTCTCTGCTCTATGGTGGATCTTCAAAAGTGACAAATTCTTTATTGATGAGGTAGCTTTCCCTAAGAAAGGTAAGTGATCCAACTTTATAAGTGATAGGATCCTCCATATGTGGGATAAATGCCTGATTGATATATTTGGTTTGATCTTGTGAGATATTGGATTGTAATGCTCCTTCAAGAGGTGTTGATGCTTCACTATCCTTGGAAAAGTCTTTCTCATGATTAATTCTTGATATGCTTTCACATGATGTTTCTGATTCACAACTTCTCTAGAAGCCTTCTTCACGACCCATTTTTGATATGTCTCTGGATTTATCTATATCTTGATCAGGTGTACAAATGTTAAGAGTAGGAGACTCTTGTTCCTTGGTAATGATATTAAGAGTATGAGAATCTTGTTTTGAATGAAGATCATCTATGGGTCCATTCAAAGAGACTATCTCATGGGTAGATGGAGGAGTATGTGCTATGCGGATATGATCATTAATTGCGACATCTTGTATAGATAGGAGAGTGTCCATTACCTCATTGTGGTATCTTGGATATACAAATTCTTGATCTTGGTTAATGTCGAAATTGCTTTCAACATGCTTTGGATCAAGTTCTTGACATGGGTCAATTTCAAAGGATGAATTTCTTACAAAGGGTTCTTGGACATTGTTATTAGGCATGGGAAGTGGCTCAATATCCTCTTGATCTTTGAGTGGATTTGAATCAAATGGCAAGTTGAGGATTTCTTCAATATCTATAACCATGAGGTCAAAGGATATCAATATGTCTTGGAAAGGTCCATTGCTAGACTTCTGTGAAAGATGTGGATCATGCTTTGGAATAAATTCTTGAGATATCTAACTCATTAGGTGATGTAGAGACATTTTCAACATGATCGTTGGTTGAAGGATCTTGGTCATCATTTTCAATGATTGTGGTGGGAATATGTTGCAAGCTCTCTGCTGTGGGAGTAAGGCTTGCGTTTTCTGCCGAGCCAACAACACTTGTTGTTGGTCGTGTTGTTGTTGTGCCAACAATGCTTTTTGTTGGGCTTGTTGTTGTGCTACTTTTTGATACACTTGTTGATGGATTGTTTGCAATAGTGCATGGAATTGTGCTTGCTCCTATCAAGCCTAGTGTTGGGCTTGAGCTTGAGCCTGTGCTTGTTGGGCTACTTGAGCCGCTTGCACAACTTGTGTGGCTTGTGTAGCTTGTTGGTTTTGGAGTGCCTTTTGGTGGGCAACTTGTTGAGCGGATTGCAACATGATGGAGAATGAATTTTTCATGTTGTGTTTTGGTGGTGGTGGTGGTGGATTGGGAATGGTGTTGATTGTTTGGGTTGCTTGAATGATTTCCATCTATTGTTGTGATATCGATGGCAAAATGGGAGGATTTGATATGATGCTTTGATTTATGAAGGGTGTGTTACTCAGATTTGGTTGATTGACGGTTGGTAAAGGGGGAAGGCTCATGCCTTGATTGCTTGGTTGATAGATTTGTAAGTTTTGACTGTGATTTAAATCTACCAAAGGGAAGGTTGTTCCAAAATTTAGATTGGGATTAATCACATTTTTTGTACCATTGATGTTTGGAGGAGATAATGATCCCATGTATGAATTGTACAAATGAAAGTTTTGAAAATCAATTGGAATTGTAAGGCTTGGATAGTTTGGTTGAATTGGATTACTCATGATAGATGAATCAACTTTATATTCCATATTCCTCTTGTGTTTTGACCTTATTGACCTCTGAGGGGTTTAGGATCAATGATGAGATGAAGGATGAAAGGGGTGAGTGATATGGGTGTTTAAAATTTTAGGAACTTCGGATCAATGCTATAATTTAGGACTTGATTTGATTTGATTTTGATTGCGGATAGTTTGACTAAGTGTGTTAAGTCAAACAAAATGATAATGCACTTGCAAAATCTAGGTAGTTGTGTTATCCCAGAGTAAAATTGTACACAAGAGGATAATTTGGCTAGGTGTGTTAAGCCAAACAAGGTGATAATGAACTTGTAAACTCTAGGAAGTTGTGTTATCCTAGAGTAAACTCGCACACAAGAGGATAATTTGGCTAAGTGTGTTAAGCCAAAAAGGTGATGATGATTTTTCCTAAAATTCTAGCATAAGTGATGTTTCCAAGGTTCCAAAAGTTGGTGAGATGGGATTTGATTGATGTTTGAGGGATTGGTGAAGTGTTTTACTTGATCCTAGATGACCCTACGAGGACCTACTTACAAGACCAAGGTAATGAAGAACATGTTTTTCCCTAAAAGAGGTTCAAACCAAAAGGCAAATGTTGGCATGAAAACCCAATGACTCAAAAGGGACCAAGCACATGTGTGGTTCAATTGTCTGTTATCTTGCTTAGGTTTGGTTCGTTTTACCACAAACACTTTCTTGATTATGTTTCAAACTGAATGTCCAATGTCCTAATTTTATTTCACCCCACAAAGTGCATTATGTGGAAATCAAAGAAATCAAGGCAAAGGTTTCCTAGTGTTGACTTTGGTGAAAACAAATGATGATTAAACCTAAGTACTTAGAAACCTCTAACGATATAATCCCTAGGGCAAACAAGAGCACTTAGATTCATCAAAGGATATTTGTTTCCTCAAAGGGTTTGAAATTTCAAAGCTTTTGTGAATGTTTGTTTTTCAATGTTTTAGAACCAAGGAAGGTGTTTTGATTTCAATAACATGCACAACCCTAGGCTGAAAAGACAATATTTGTTGGGTTAATACTTGGACGAATCCAATTGCACATATTCAGTGCGGATGATTAAATGCTTGACCACACAGGCTCCCCCTTACGGTGCACTCACTTCTCGGGTCAATCAAGCATCAGTACCCATGAATATCCCATGGCATAATTTTCATCTCTACAACAAAACCGCATGTATAACGTGGGGCAACTTCAAAGGACATGACCTTTTGCACCAACAAATAGATAGGATTTGGCCTTTTCTAAACAAGGGGTTTTAATTCAGGCATTCCATTCGTGGGGGACTATCCATGCAGCGAGAGACCATTTTTTCCCTTCTCATCGAAATAATCCTCGTGATTCTTGAACTTTCCTTGAGAATCCACACTTATATACTAGTTGGAAGTTGCTTGGCTTTAGCGTGTTCTCGGTTGGGTCATTCCCTTGGGTGATTACTTTTTCCCACAAGACAGGCCCGCTAAGATAAACAATAGAAAGCTAGCATATCCCATAGTTCAATCAACCTTCGTTGAAAAACAAAGGGATAACACTCGCAATATACCGTTCTCACACTCACATGTTTGGTTCAATTTTAATTCCAAAAAATGAAATGTGGAGGCAATTATTTTATTCAACTTAAGATCACCAAAAGAACTTTTGATTCTCAAGATCTCCGTGAAGTGCGAGAGAAGCGCATACGCCCTTTTGATGATATTATCTTGAATAAACAATTACAAAACAAAATAGCACTTGTTCATTTTAATCCCACAAAGCAAAATGAACTCTTTTTAGAGCACCAAATTCAAGTGTGGGAGTTGCCTTGTTCAATTTGTTAAACCTTAAACCAAATCTAGTAGATTGTTTCTAAGGTTATTTTTAGCTTTTTGTAAACTTTTGAAAAAGAAATTTGTGTTGTTCTTTTTAAAGCCCAATTTTTTTTTTAGTGTCTCTAAGGCATGAAATTAATCAAATTCCTTTTTAAACATAATTTAAAGATCCTTAAAAGTGTTGAACAACACTATAGTGTTTAAAAACACTTTGTGTATGATGAACATGATGCCATGATGAACTTCCTATTTTGCTTTCTCCCTTGTTCCAACCTGCAAAAATGACAAAAACCAGAAAGCACAAAAATAACAAACAGGTCAAAAGTTAGAAAATCTAAAAATTAAAAAGCACATGTTAAAATTTGAAATCTGACTGTTTTCCATGGTGGAGTTAGCGGGTGCGGTAGAGTTTGGAAATGATGTGGTGAGATATGGTGCCGTGCATTTGTTTGGGTGTGGCGCTCTGCAAAAACAAAGACCGTGGGTGCGACGTAGTTTGTGACAAAAAATCTGCGGCTGAGTTTGACAATTTTGAATTTTTTTAGGTGTGAACGCGGGTGTGGTGCAGTTTGGAAAATGATGTGGTGAGATATGGCACCGCGCTTGCAAATGCGGTGCAATACAGAGCCACGAGACTGGGTACGATGGAGTTTGTGACTATGGATTGGCGATAGAGTTTACAGATTCAAAAAAACCAGGCACGAGAATAGGTGCGATGGAGTTTGAAAAAGATGCGGCGCAATATAGCGTGGCGCCTGCAAATGCAGCACAATATAGGACCGTGATCCTGTAACCTACAAAACATAACGTGAAAAGCGCAATTTTTTTGAAAAATGTGATTAAAAAAGGTAGATGCCCTCCTTCTAGCACCAAAATGTGAACCCCTATTTTGTACCTGCACAAATACAACAAACAAACACATTATTAGATCAAATGCAAGTGAAACAAGGATTCCCCATGAAATCCATTTGCTAAAACTCAAACTAGGAAAATGATGAACAAAATATAAAAATGCAAGTAAATCCTAATTAAGCAAGCGAACTTGTGATCCCATGGGGGAATTGGTGCCGATTGGTGTGTCGAAACCAACCCTTTCCCAACTCCTTTATAAGCTTTGATGATTTGATCCACTTGATGGTTGAATTCTTGCATAACCTAGCTAAGATCTTGCATTGAGGATGAAGTTGAGTAGAGTAAGCTTACTCAAGTTGTGGATGATAGAATGAGAGGAAGAGTCTCTCATTTATAGATTTCCAAAATGGAAGAGAGAGTGAAATTGAGCAATGTGGGATAAAAGTTCCAATGGCATTGTGCCACTTGTCCACATGTGATTGGAGGAGGAATGAGCACATTTGGTCAATGTGCATGATAAATGCTATGAGATTCAAATTTGAAATTTGAATGTGACATGTCAGAGGGAGAAAGAAATGAAGTTAATGTCACTTGGCTCAATGCACAAGGACATGTAAAAGGCATTGAATGTCGTGTTGGAAGGACCAAACCCACTTGAATTTTGAATTCAAATTTGAGGGAATATTCCCCTTTTATGCCATGTTGAGAGAAAATAGAGATTTAATAAATGAATTAAATCTATTTTCATGTGCAAGTTGCATTCTGTAGAAGATTTTAGTGATATGGATTAACTTAATCAAGATTTGATTAACTTAATGAGAGGTTAGATGATTTGACAATTTTGACTCAAATTTATGAGTTGATTTAAATCAAGAATTGAGAAGAAAAAGATTAATTAAATAAATGATTTGATTTATTTAACTAAAGGGGATAATGTTGGATTAAATTAAATAAGGTTTAATTTATTCAATTTAATAAGAAGACTGTAGAGACTTGATTTAAATAAAATGAATTATTTAAATAAATGGAGATATAAGTTTAATTAAATTAAATTGATTAATTTAATAAACAGAGGAGAAAGAATTAATCAAATCAATAATGATTTATTTAATTAAGAGACAGAAGGTGATGATAAGCTGAGAGTGTGATTCAGGAAGAAATGTCATTAGTAGTCAGAATCAAGTGTGCCGAATCGAATTGTACATTTTCCATGTCTACAGTACTCTATGCACTTCTATGTTTCAAAATCGATATTCCATTTATTTTGTTTTTTAAATGTGTATGTTTTCCTACTTTGAAACTGTATAAGATGTTATATTATGACCCCTTAAGACATCCCCTTAAGACATTGTATTATGACCCCTTCAGATATCCTCTTCAGACATAATATGACCCCTTTAGATATCCCCTTAAGACATTCTATTATGACCCCTTAAGACATTACCTTAAGACGTTGTATTATGACCCCTTAAGACGTTGTATTATGAATCCTTAAGACCTCCCTTTAAGACGTTGTATTATGACCCCTTTAGACATCCCCTTAATACGTAATATGACCCCTTTAGACATCCCCTTAAGATGTTGTATTGTGACCCCTTAAGACATCCCCTTAAGACGTATTATGACCCCTTAAGACACCCCCTTAAGACGTTGTATTATGACCCCTTAAGATGTTGTATTATGACCCCTTCAAACATCCCCTTAAGACGTAATATGACCCCTTTAGACATCCCCTTAAGATGTTCTATTATGAACCCTTATGACATCCCCTTAAGATGTTGTATTATGACCCCTTATAAAATAGTATTGGGTGCCATTATTTGTTGTAACAACTTATAAATTAGTGTTGGATGCTATTATTTATAGAATTTATTAATGCTTTTGTTCTCTAATTATTGATTTATTGGTTTATTGACTAATTATTGATTGACGTGACTTGAACAAGTTCATTGACTAATTACATATTGCTTTTGTTTGTAAATTATGATTTATTGACTAATTATTGATTGACGTGAATTGAACAAGTTCATTGACTAATTACAAATTTCTTTTGTTTGTAAATTTTGATTTATTGACTAATTATTGATTGATGTGAATCGAACAAGTTCATTGACTAATTATTGCTAATTATTGAATGTACATATCATGTAAATCATGTATTTCATATTTATATTTAATTTCACATTAATGTCCTATATTAATGTCTTGACTATGAACATAAAATGCATAAATGTATATGTGTAAATTAAAATTTCAAACAATAATAAACTCCATAATTTATGTAAATATATTACGTGCATGAAACCAATATATTAAGCACATGAAATAAAGTCCATCAGAGTACAACCCATGAACTAAAGTCCAACTAAGTACTTGAGCCATGAAATATAAATTCCAATAGAGTACATGACAAACCAAAAATATAGTCCATGAAAAAAACAAATATAACCCATAAAATCATGTTTCTAGGTCATGTATTGTCTCTATAATCAAGAAACCTTTTCATGCCATGTAGACTATGTGGATGACCTAAAAAACTCTATACAAGAGAAAGATGAAATCTAAAGTAAGACAATGAAAAATTATTTAATGACAATTTAATTTATAGTTCATCATAAAATTAAATTACCATCATATCTCGGTCTGGATGCTCTAGTGCACCCGAAGCAACCTCTAAATTCTTTGAATCAATCTACATAAAAAAGACAAATAAAGTTGAAATTAGATGTACAAGTCTACAATTAAAAATGATTTAATTGAAATTAATTTATAATTTATTATATTTTAATTGTACCATATTCTGAGGTTGCACACCCTCTTCTCCAGGACCTGTTTGTATATGCTCAACTAGAAGATGTGTCTCATGCTATAAAAGAAAAATAATTTAAAACATGTATCAACTCATATTATATATATATATTCAATTTGAAATTTAAAATTAAAGTTATATTCACAATATATAATTTATAATTGAATTTAAATATAATAAAAAATTTAAATTACCATTTGATCTAGAGCCCGCTCCACATGCCCTCCTGGAGGTGTAACTATGTCTGGGTCAGGGCTGAAAGTCGCACTAACAAAGTCCTACAAGATCGAAATTAAAGCATGTATACTTGAATTAGGTTAATATATATATATATATATATATATATATATATATATATATATATATATATATATATTCAAGTTTGCACATTTTGTGTAGAATATTTTTTAAACAACCTGAAAATTAGAGGCCTCATGAGTAGCCATTACATCTAATGTTTTCCCGATGCCCATTCTCATTGTGGTATCAACCTAGACATACATGTAGACATTTAACGCTTATAATATTTACAAGTGTACATGCAAATTTCATATATAGTGAATTCAAAATTCATAATTGTAACTATACTAATGTAAGTTAAACAATTTACAATATAAATGTACCTACCCCTAATCTATGACACCCGATAGTGGAGGAGTGCTCAACAACCCCTCAGGTGGAATCGACATGCAAGCCGATTGACTCACCTAAACCAACATAAATATTTGAAACATATATGTGATTCAATTATAAATTTAAAACTTAAGTTAAAAATCATTTCATATATAATTTAAAAAATTGAAATCAAAATATCCCATAAGGGTTGCCGAGTAGGATTAGTGTTGATGTATGTACTCATGGAAGGAATGATTGCCCTATCATTACTGTCATCTGTATACCAAACAGTTTGATTGTTAAAATGTATTTCAAAATTTTCTTTGATATACACATTCATCAAAATTCTAATAAAATGAACGTGTAGATGCATATTTATACCTGTGTCATAGTGTCCTTAGGGTGATGGTCTTTTGTAAGATACTCTACAAATGAATTGATGTGACCAAAATCTCCACGTCCACCCGAACTAGGTGTGGCCTGATCAGGTCCATAACATACTTGATGGAAAATAGTACATACATGTGGGATGAGCCTCAACACTCTTGGAGTGATACTCAAACTAGCTCCATAAAACACTCCTCCATCATCATCGTCTCTATGCTCCCCATCCGCTATCGCAAAAGCATGCTGATCAAGGTCTCCTGCAAGTGTAATAAGGGAACCTAATTTCAAGACCATAACTCGATGATGCACATGTGCGGGAATGGGAGGACCAGGAGCAACAACAAGGGGTTGCACATGCATGAGGCATTGGGGATCAACCCTTTCCCCTAATCTCTATTGTGGTATGCTACCACCAACACCCTGAAATAATTTAAAATCAAAATGATTGGGATTTTTCCCCATAACAAACTCTACATACAATTTCCTCAAAAATACAATGGGCACTCCCAATTAGCATGTAGGGGACTATCAAAAACCATATACCATTGATCCCAAAAATGTGCACTCATCTGTGGATGGATGCACCACCTCATGGATATTCTAGATTTGTTGGGAGGAATGGGCTATCGAGTAACGAGGTCAAGAAAGTAGGGGGCTAGGTGGGATTTTGTTATTTTAAGGTCTAATTTTTTTTAAAAGAGAGACTGCTAGCATAAAATTGTCTCATCTGTTCTTTGTCTTGTCGATGCCTATCTAGATCAAAATCAATGGTCCTGATGGCATCCACAACATTTGGCATTGCAGATGCAAAACACCTCACATGAGGCAGAATCAATGCTTGATTTTGCATAACATTAATTTGATTTTGTATGGATGCAACCTGATCATTTATGCATGCTCGCAAGCGAGCCTCATCAGATGCAACAAGTGCTGGAGCTGGCATATTAGGTGGAGGGGGAGGTGGCTATGGCTAAGGTGGTGGATTGATGATATCATCAATGTTAAAATCATCCATGATATGAGATATAAGTGTGCACATGCATTAAATTATACAAAATTAACATACAAACTTAAAAAATTACAAGAAATAGTTAAATTTGAAACACACATGCAAATTTGTTTAAATAGGATATGCATACATATATTAAGATCATATAAAATTGAAACACACATATACATTGATTGAAATTGAGCATGTGCATATAAAATTCAAAATTTAACATGTACATACATTTAAAATAAAAAATTTGATGCATAATTTGCATGCATACATCATTAAACTAAACTATGTACATACATACAAATTTCAAAATTTAAGAACTATATGCAACTTTAATACATGTGTACATACTAAACAATAAACTTGAAACATTCACAAAAAGCTCATTTTATGTCTAACGCATATATATATTACATTTAAAATAAAAAATAGGATGCATAATTTGCATGCATACATCATTAAACTAAACTATGTACATACATACAAATTTCAAAATTTAAGAACTATATGTAATTTTAATACATGTGTACATACTAAACAATAAACTTGAAACATTCACAAAAATCTCATTTTATGTCTAACGCATATATATATATACAAATTTTAAAATTTAAGAACTATATGCAATTTTAATACATGTGTACGTACTAAACAATAAACTTGAAACATTCACAAAAAGCTCATTTTATGTCTAACGCATATATATATATATATTACAATTTTCCATCAGGAGAAATCATGATCTAGTAGATAGTCATAAAATATATACTATTATAAATTCATCATTATAAGTTCATAAATTCCACCAAATTCATAAATTCATGTCACTAAAATTATCCATCTAGAACCAAAATCATAAATTCACGTCACTAAAAATATCCATCTAGAACCAAAATCATAAATTCACGTCACTAAACATATCCATCCAACCAAATTTATAAATTCATCACACAAAATATCCATCATTCACCAAATTCATAAATTCATAACTATTTAAGATCATTCTCTTAATTTAGAAACTATTGTGGCTCTCTACTGCATCTCTTAATTTATTTGCGTTTTCCTTTTCTAGAATCAGAAGTTCTCCTCTCCTCTAGCCATTGCTGATGCTCATCTAAGATCCCATCCATAGCCTTGATAGCATCAACAATGGTTTGCATCCTAGATGCAATCATCCTCACCTGTAGGTGGTGCGACAAATTCTCCATTTTGAATTTTGTTGATTTGATCTTGGATGGTTATAACATTGGAATTGATTTGTGCTTGCAAACGAGCACCATTGATTTCAGGTGGTGGAGGTGGGAGGTTATGATGTGGAGTGTGTGGAGGTGGAGGTGGAGGTGAAGGTGGTGGAGATGGATGGCACAAAGGTGGATTGCGAATATTATTGAATTGATCCATGTGATCTCTAAGATATGAGTGAACCTGCATTAGATTTGTAATTTCAAAATTTAAGATACATGTTTAGGAAATACCCTTAAACAATTCAATATAAATGGCCTAATTGAATACAAATGATGAAATATGTAAACCTCATTTATGTCTAAGGCATGTTACTTGAATGAAAATACAATTAACTATTAATATAGGACAATTTATGAATGCTATAGGGTTTATGGTTTAGAGTTTAAGATTTAGGTTTTAGGGTAATATGACGACTTAAGGGGATCTATGCAGTAAGTTCCTAGTACAAAATGACATGGATTTTAAGTGAATAAAATTTGGTGAAGATGCGAAGATGCCCAAGGCAACTAAATTTCATTAAGGTCCGAGGCAACTTCACCAAATTTTATTCACTTGGGCCATGCCATTTTGTCTTAGGAACTTACTAGACATAGATCCCCTTAAGCCATCCTATTGCCCTAAACTGTAAATTAATCAACCTAGATCATGATTTATCTCATTCATTTTCTTCTAGAACAGTTGATTGAGATAACTCTTGTTTCAACTGACCAACCTAGATCATGAAATATCATTCATATTATAATCTTGCACAATCTTATTATTGTTAAATTTGGTTGCCTTGGGCAACTTCACCAAATTTTGAGAACTTCTTTGATCCCCGTAAGAAATGTCATATTAGGACCCCTTAAGACATCAATTTACAATTTAGGGTGATAAGATGGCTTAAGGGTATGTATGTTTAGTGAGGTCCTAGGACAAATTGACATGGATCAAGTGAATAAAATTTGGTGATGTTGCCCAAGGCAGCCATAATTTGATTAAGGGCCTAGGAAAAAATGATGTCTTTAGGGTTCAAGGTTTAGAGTTTAGAGTTTAGGGTTTATAGTAATAGGATGGCTTAAGGGGATCTTTGTAGTAAGGTCCTACGAAAAAATGACATTGCTTAAGGGAATCAAATTTGGTGGAGTTGCCTAAGGCAGCCGAATTTAATTTTAAGGTCCTAAGACAAAATGAATGTTTTAGTGTTAAGGGTTTAGATTTTAGAGTTCAATGCTTAGGGTTTAGCGAACTTAGGGTGAAGTTTAGGTGGCCCTTGGAATAATGGACTTGCAAGTTAGTGCCTAGTTTATGAATATTTTTGATTATATGAATAGATTGACTATTTCCGTAATAGAAACACATAATTATGTATGATTAAGATTGAGTTTGATGTATATTTTTTAAATTGAATATAAGATTATTTTATTTAAGATTTTCTTCATTAATATTACCCAGTTAAATGAATTATATGATATAAAATGTATAATATAAAATTAGTTAATGTTGAATCAAGTATTTATTTTAGATTGTTTGGAATTGAAAGAACCTAAAATAACTTAGAAAAGTAAAATATTTAGATTCTTTAGTGTCTAGGTAACTAGTGCAAAAATTAAGATTTTAGACTAAGAGAGATCAAAACATAAAATAGAAAAGAATGTTGAATACTATCTAACTAAATTTGCAAACAAACATTGATAAAATTTATGAATTGTAACTATTCTTTAACATATCAATATTTACCAACTAATGATAGAAATGAATGTTGAATACTATCTAACTAAATTTGCTACCTAAATTTGCAAACAAACATTGATAAAATTTATGAATTGTAGCTATTCTTTAACATATCAATATTTACCAACTAATGATAGTCCTAATCCTATTATTTCAAGAACACAAGGAGAAAAAACAAACATTTAATTCCCAATCCTCACAAGATAAGGAAGTAATACAAGGTCTACTTTTATATCCTATTTTATATTCTCCACACTCCTTATTAAATATTGATAGAGTATTTTATCAAACTAAGGAGAATATGTAGGAGTTGGGAAATCCAACTTCATAGACCCCAAAGATCACCTGCATGCAAATAACCTGTCACAGAAGAAGACATTGGAGACAAAAAAGCAAGGGTGCTCTAAAAGCTGAAAAATATGTATTAATCAGAGAGTTTTTAATAAAATACAATGATCAATCCTTATGAAAGGAGATTGTGAAACCCTAAAAGAAACCCTAATAGGAGGACATTTAATAATTAATATAATTATTAAATGTCACAATGTGCAAACTAAAGTGAAATTTTAAGAGAGGAATAAAGGTAACTTAATTAACACAATTAAGTTAAAACCTTTACTTTAACACCCCCCTTAAGATGAGCAACAATGCAACTACAAACAACTGCAAGAAAACAAAAGTAACTACAATGCATGAAAGTAAATATGGGTCCTAACAACTAGGCTTGATCAGGTACCCAAATACAACCAAATCTCTGTAAAGTGGAGAAGTAGAGAAAACCTCATGGGAAAAACTCTACTCCAAAAAGAGATGTTGAAAGCCATGAAGAACATCACTGAAGAAGAAGAAGCTGCAAAAAATTGTCAAAAGATGATTGCTATGGTGCTGAAGAACCTCATCTTAAGATAGGATGATCATGATCAAGAAGACAAAAATCTGCATCAGTGCCCCAAACGACACTACTTGAATCAAATGGAAAACAAAGGCAAACACCTGGAACGAAGATACAGATGGCACAAGTACCAATAGTCTGAAAAATACTGATCAACTGAGAATGAAAGATTCCTTCCAAGGCGAAACCAATGAAGCATTAGCACAAACAGTATAATACTCCCCCATAATGTTGACTGAGAGATCTTGACAGATCCACTGAAATATTGTGTAACACCCTGTAGTGCATAAAGGAGAAGAAACAACATCTGAAAGTGCGCAAGAAAGCACTTGCAACTGAAAAGGTGGTGTGCAAAACAAAGCACACATGCATGAGGCTGGAATCATATGGATCCACTGTCATCGTGGAGGGACACTCACCGAAAAAAGGTGTGATGGAAAAAACAAAGGCACTACACAACCCCCCCATGACACTTTATAAAATAGTGCGAGTACAAAATATGGCACAATCCCCAAAATACATGTATAATAGTGTGACACTTTATCTCAGTGCATTTACATAGAAGATTGCTTACAAAAGATGCTCAAAATGCCCTCAAAGGACAAAAAATAGGAAATACATGAAGAATAGCCAAAAAATGAAGCAACCCATGCAAACGAGAAGTTCCCAAGAGCTAATATGTCTAGGTAATTCACCAGAGTGTGAAAACACAAAAAATTGAATAAAATATACTTGGAGGGAAATCTAGAAATATTGCATGGATGGAACCAAAGAGCTCTGAAATATGGTTCCAACGCCGCTGAGATCACGAAAATGGAGAAACAGGTCAAAAGTTACGAGCTCGGGACTAAAAACAACTCCTTTGACTTCAACTGGCTGTAGAATGCATCAACAGATAAATGAAGCAATGAGACCCACACCACTGGAAAGTTGACAAAACTAGATTCCTGATGATATCTCGTTTGCCAAAAATTGATATCATATGCCCAAGTTATGGCCTCTGGAAGAAAACAACTCCAAAGGGGAAAAATACAGTACTGGATTAAATTTGATGGTCATACGGTCGTCTCAAGAAAACTCAGAGCCTAAATTTGACGGCTTAATGGCCGTCGGCGCACAAGCACAGGTGGGCTTATTACAATAAAAATTGGTTTTTTAATAAAAAAAAAAAATAATTTTTGTTTTTTTTTGTTTTTAAAAAATAATAATAAAAAAAATGAAAAGGCCGACGACTTGTGTACTGCCATTGGCAGTACTGTCAGACCGTTGGTCGGCGGTAAAGCCATCAGCGGCTGGAAGTACGCCTGCCGGTGTACTAAGGGGCCCACAGGCCTGCATACACAAGTGCTGCGAGTACCCGATACTAGGCCTGAGCAAGCCCTTAAAAGGCTTTTTTTTTTTAAAAAAAATTCTGACAAAATAAATTCAGAATTTTTTTTTCCAAGGCAATTTTTTTCTCGATCCACGTGTAGACGGTCGTATGGGAAAAAATTTGACTCTTAGATCAACTTTGTCCAAAATGGATGAATGAACAGTTGATTATGGGGTTTTGGACCGTTGCAGACTCAATGGCGAGGTTCATTTGGAATCAAAAGGCTCCGATCTAATAGGTATGCCCTGGATCAAAAGAGACAAACCTCAAACCCTTGAAGCTCCAAAATCCTTCAAAACACGAACAGGAAGCAGCAGGTCTAGTGCTTTGATACCATGTAGGAGTTGAGAAATCCAACTTCACATACCCCAAAATCACCCGCATGCAAATAAGCTGTCACAGAAGAAGATATTCGAGACAAAAAAGCAAGGGTGCTCTGAAAGTTGAAAAATATGTATTAATCAGAGAGTTTTTAATAAAATACAATGATCAATCCTTATGAAAGGAGATTGTGCAACCCTAAAAGAAACCCTAATAGGAGGACATTTAATAATTAATATAATTATTAAAATGTCACAATGTGCAAACTAAAGTGAAATCTTAAGAGAGGAATAAAGGTAACTTAATTAACACAATTAAGTTAAAACCTTTACTCTAACATAATATTCTTAAGAAAAGATGAAATACGAGCTTAAGGAAAATGATATCACTATGTTGTATAGCCTTAGAACCAAGAAGAAACCTAGAACCTTATGCACCATATTTTTGGATTACTTAGGATCAAAATTTGTTGAGATTGATACCTCATTAATTGGTTAAGGTAATTTAGTTAGCTAACCCTAGTAGATTATCAAATAAAGATGATTTTAATATAGGTAAGAAAACTATAGAAATCAATGGACGAAAGCTAAAGTGTCTACTATTGTATCTAGGATGGATAAGGACTGGTAGACCAAGCAAGAATTGAATGAATATGTCATATATTGAACATCTTGTCTTAATAGTTG
The DNA here is from genome assembly GCA_007115665.2 of Sequoiadendron giganteum. Classification (NCBI taxonomy): domain Eukaryota; kingdom Viridiplantae; phylum Streptophyta; class Pinopsida; order Cupressales; family Cupressaceae; genus Sequoiadendron; species Sequoiadendron giganteum. Next base: position 622,646,464 of record CM021104.1, read on the forward strand.
AATGTCTAGCGTAAGGTTACATAATTACCAATAATAAAACTTCAAGGAACTATTAAAACAAATATAATGAACAAGGGGAAGGAGTGAATAATTTTAACACCTTGAATTTTTAAATTTAATAAAATGTTCTAGGACTTGTAATCACTTCAAAAATATAATTCTACACCATAAGATACTTAATGCCAATGAAAACTACCTTTGAAGAATTTATAAAATCTTGTGTCAATGTGATGTTCCTTCCTACACAAGGATTTTTTCTCTTATGAATTTTAGTGTTTTGATTTCACTTAAAATCAATAAATCTTGGAATTTATTGAATCTAAAATCAGAAAAGTAGAAACTAAAAAGAATTAAGTTTGAAGATGATATTGATGTCATAGACCCTAGATGAAGCTAGATTTTGAATTTAGAGTGTGTTTTTATTTTTATTTCATCTTTTTAATAGGATTAATTATTTTACCTATAATTAATTATCAAAATTCATATAAAAGATAGTTCTAAATGAAAATTCATATATAGCAATAGGTACTCATTTCACAAAAAATGGAATGTTTTTCTAATCTAATTATAATTTAACATTGAAACTAAAGTTTAACATATCGTTTTCTCCATACAATGCAAATGAAGTTTAAAAAATTTAAGCAATGCAAATGAATTTTCTTGAGCTCTAAATTAGGGTTTTCAAAATCAAAATGATTTGTTCGATTTCAATTTAGGGTTTTAGCAATTTTTTTGTTTCAGTTCAATTCAGGGTTTCAATTTTTAAGCAATTAGGGTTTTTAATGCAATTTTTTTCGTTTCATTTCAAACTAGGGTTTTCAAATTCATTTTTTTTGGTTTGATTTGAATTTAGGATTTCAAAAAGCTTGATTAGGGTTTCTAAATGCAATGTTTTAATTCATTTCAATTTCTAGGGTTTTGAAATGCAATTTTTTTTGTTTTGTTTCAATTAGGGTTTTCAAATACAATTTTTTTTGGTTTCATCAAACAATTTAGGTTTCAAAAGCTAAATTTTGTTTCTAAAATACAATTCAAGGTTCATTTTTTCGTTTCTATTCAATATCTTCAGGTTTCATTGGATTTTTTCATCTATTTCTACAATTCCTCATTTCTACTATAACAGGAAATAAAATGGTTAAAATGACAAATAAATTTGAAAAATACATGTTAAAATCATTTCTTTAATTGACAATTTCAATTAAAAAAAAATGCAAAAAAAAAGGGGTTTTATGCGTACTTGGAGCTTTTGTTTGGGTCACTCTCGCTCTGAAACTGGGATCCTGTGCACTGGTAAAAAAATGCAGGTTTGTTTGATTTAAAAAAAATAAATACTATTGCGAAACGAGATCTCGATTGTTACAAAACGGGATCCTAATTTTTAAAAAGCGGGATCTCGTTTGTTATTTAGGCTCGAGATCTCGAACCTAAATGAGATCCTGTTATTGCAATGCCGAAATCATTTTTTTGCCTCAGGCAAAAATTTCCAAGTTTCGTGGACTCAACTTTGTGCACTTACCCTTATGTTCTTCCTTTTCTTCTAGTGATTAGGAGCTGATTGGTTATCCTTCTTGTCTTCACCAAGCTTCTTGTCTTCATTAGTTTTCTGTCCCTCTATAGATTTCTCTTTGGATATACTCCCTTTGCAATGTCTTTCATCAACAAAACCATGATTTTCTCCTACTCTAAATCTTTCGTATAGCTTTGCAAAAGTGTCCAAGAAGGTGCTCTTACCTTTCTCAAGCCCTAGTCCAAATTTTTCTTTTTTGAGGGCTTCTATGTGCTCAATATCTCATCTAAATTTTTTGAGCCTCCTTTCAACTTAATTCCTTTCTCTATTTTCTCTTTTTCCTTTTTTAAATCCATCATGAGAGCAACAATTTCTTCCTCGAGCTTCATACATCTGTCAACCTTAGATTGTAGCTTGGTTTTAATCACATCTTTTGCTCTCTTGGCTTCCTCCAGCTGTAACTTCAAATCTACCACATTTTGGGTAGATTCTTCTAGATTCTTGGTTAGTTTATCTGAATATTTTTGAGAAATTTTCTTCTGTTGCTTGTTCTCCTTCAACTTCTCAATCTCATATCTAAGATCATCTATCTCATCTATAGCACAAATGAGTTCTCATTCTAGGTCAACCTCTCCTTCCTCTTCTCCTTCTTCATGATGGTCTTCAACCTTTCCATCCTTTTGTCCCTCAAAATCTTTTTCCATAAAAATAAATTCATTTTCTCTCACAACAAAAGCACAAATGTGTTCACCATTAGAGCTATTATAGTCATCTGATAGATCACTGTCCTCTTGGATGTATATAATTTTCTTCTTTTTCTGAAAGCTCCTTCTCTTAGGGTAGTAGGTTTTCTTCATGTTATCATCTACATCTTGTTTAGATTTACCTTTCTTAGTGTAAGGACATTTAGAAAAAAAATGAACTACTTTACAATAGTCAAAGCATTTGAAGGGTAACTTACCTTTGTACTTAACAAAGCCTCTTCTAAGTCTTTTGTTGAAATTTTATTCTTCTTCATCAGTCTCATCATGCTCAGATGTGGTGGTTTCAACTTTAACTTTCTTTGGAGCTTCATCCTTCTCCTTATTGGTAGCATTGAATGCAACGTTTCTTTTGGATGGATCTACATCTCCCATTCTCATCTCATAAGCAGTGAATATTCGATGCAACTCATCAAGAGTGATTTTATCTACTTCTCTTCCTTCCTTAATTGCAAAGATCTTGGGATCATATTTGTTTGTCATAGAACTCAATACTTTCTAAACAATGATATTTTCTTTTACTTCTTCTCCATATCTTCTAATAGAGTTTACTATATCTTCAACTCTTAGAAGATAGTCTGCAATATTCCCCTCTTCTATCATCTTCAGGCCTTCAAATCTCTCTCTTAGAACTTGAAGCTTTGCTAACTTTACCTTGTCATCTCCTTTATAGATGTTTTTCAGCTTGTCCCAAACATCATGGGTAGTCTTGCAATGCATAACCTTGCCAAGTATAGATCTAGACAAACTACATAAAATGCCATGTCTAGCTCTTTCATTGTTCCCATAATCCTTTTTTCTAGAAACATCAGTGGGAGTAGCAGGAGGGATGTAGTTATTCTTGACAGAAATCGAGACATCAAATCCAAGAGATCCCGAATAAGCTTCTATCAATATGCTCCAAAAGGAATAATCTATCCCATCAAACTAAGGTGCCTTATTTGTGAAAGAACCTTCCAAATTGTTCATTGTGTTCACTTTACTAGAATCTACCCAAGTTGATTAAGCTTCTCCTAGGGAACCTGAGGCTCTGATACCAATTGTTGGAACTCAACAATCTATTGAGAGGGGGGGTGAATAAGTAGATATTAAAATTTCAACCCTTAATACTTTTATAGAGGCAAAATCCTTAAAAGCTTAGTGTATAGATTAAAACACAAGTTACCAAAATAAACAAGAAAACACAAAAAATATCATATAACACAAGATGTACGTGGAAAACCCAAGATGGAAAAAAGAACGGTGAGAAATGCTGCTAGGAGCTACTGTCCTAATCCAACCTCACAATCATAATCTCTGTTACAAATTTTAAGGGCACCAATCCCATAATTTAGGAGCACCTACCCAAAAGAAGCACCAACTCCCTGCACTAAGCACCAACCCAATATCTGATGGCACCTACCAATCATATTTACAATGTAAGTATTATAATCTATTCCTAAGAACTCAGTTCAATGTTGCAACTTGATTTCTAACTGCTCAATACTTTGTTGTAGCCTTTACAACACATACTCTGATCTGCTCCATAATACTCTGTTTTGCACTTTATTTCATTAGTGCATTCTCTATCCACCTCAAGAGACCAAAAAACATACTCTGTAACTCTTCCTTCTTTTATTTTAGTGCATTCTCTATCTACCTCAAGAGACCAGAATACTCTTCTACACTGTGCACTCTCTCTAATCTTCTGCACTCACACTGTTACCACACTCAGAAAATTTTATTTTCTATTTTGTGTAGCTATCTAACCATCGTTGATTGTCTCGATATCCTTTGATTTACTGATCTTTTGATAGGGTTTCTATGATATCTTCCTCAATGCCATACCTCTGCATCAAGCCTCACAAAATTGAATTCAATTACAAAGAATTTTATCAATTTGGATCTCTATCAAACCCTAGAATTTGATATGTAATTAATATATTCTTTTGTTTATTTGATTTGATTTTGACCTCGATCCTTTCATAGTCTATGCCGCAAATTTTTGAATCAAATATTCATTCATATTGGTTGTTGGAGAAGTTGGGCCAATTAACTCTGAGTAGAGTAGGTTTCTGGGTCGAATCTATTCACACATGCTTAGACATTAAAGATCCCCACATTCAAATCTGGACTATCAATTTTCTCACTTTGTTCCATGATCCTTCGATCACCATTCACCACTCATCTTCAAATCCTGGCTGTTAGATAGATGATTCTTCAAAATAATATCATAGATCTCCTTTGCAACAACCACATACCCTGGGTCCCATGAGGACATGTGTCACACGCCCGGTATCTCGTGGACTTAGAACATGGTTGAATCTCAATGGGAAAGCGAGCTATTACCACCTATCTACATCGTGCAACTCACAATAATGATGTGAGTTGGTCTATTATTCAATTGCTAAGTGCCACCTATCCATGCCACTTCTTCCTTTGTTGCCTTCCACACTATTTGATCCCACCAAATGCATCCATGTTCATCGCTTGATCTTCATGGATCAATCTCCACCATCCCCTATTGGCCTGTAGGGATTAGCTGGGACCCACCATAAAGTCAACGGGTTAGCGGGGAGGCCATTAGATCTTGCTGCCTGAACCACCACTGTTGATCTTTGTCGAGAGAAAATATTTCATAGAAGAATTAGGAAATATTAAAGTTTATAAATATTTCCTAGGCTAGTAACACTTAGAAAAGGGGTCAGTTGCCCACATGACTTTGTAGGCTTAAGTTGTAACTAAAGCAATCAATGACTTGCGATAACCAGTCAATGAAGAAATATAAAATATAAGAAAAACCATGACTGCTACCCTTAGGGTTTATCTACAAAACCTTAGACCCTATTTGAGGGCACAAATAAATCCATTCTAATCACATCCCACATCATTTGGACGTGCAATTCACAATTCTGATAAGCTCTCAGAAAACCCATATCAAATATAGCCTTTGATTTCTCTTCAGACACTTGGAACTTGGATTCTTTGCAACTTCATGACAATAATGCATGACGACAATGCAACATTTTGAGTAGCTTTTGCAACTTGTATCACTTCTTCTAGAACTAGATCCAAACTCTCCTTAGGCATCCATGACAACTTTTGATATCAATGCTGGAACAACCTCACTTACAGGATCAATTCCAACTTACCTATGATCCCTTTTTGGAATCAATGACAACAATATGCCAACAATTCTCATCAACACCACACTAGAGATTGCAACAATCTTCCCAACCACGACACCTACTCAACACCACAAACACCTTCAACAATATCCCCATCTGCAACACCTTCTCAACACCTTCTCAACACCTTCTTATCACAACCACACTAGAGGTTGACATAGGTTGACATCAATGATAACACTAATGACAACATAGTACAATAATCTCCAACATCTTTTATCTTTGTTTTATTGAAACTTTGGAGAATGTTACAGATGCACTAACAAAGATAATGAGCATAGATAAATTTAGATGGTGTTCCAATTCCATGGGCTTTGAGGCCCTAAGCAATTGCTTGTATTCAACTTGATAGGAATTCAACATGTGGGAGAGTGTTGGGATTAAGGTTTGTCAAATTTTGAGTCCTAACATTAATTAATTAATTATCACCTAGGTGCAATTTAATTTATCCTAATGCATTAAACTTCCTAAGTTTCCATTCACTGTGTGGATCTTATTGTTGAGATGACATCCTACATGGAAAGTGATGAGATATGAAAAGATCCATATATTTTAGGAAGTCAGTGCCCACTCTAGGAGGTCCTACTTTTTAGGAAGATGAGAGGTCTTATTTTTAAGGAAATTGATACCCACTCTAAGAGTTCCTCTTTTTAGGAAGATGATATCACATGCTTTTGTATTGGTGATAAAATTATTTTGGAAACTTTCTATGTTAAATTGAGAGTTTTGGTTAGGATTTTCTATATCAGAATTGAAGAGGAATAAATAGAGTTTTAACTTGATTTGTTTTACGTACCTAAGATATGGATAGGTTGTTTTTCTTTGATATGGATGCCCAAGATGAGGATAAGGTTGTTTTTGAGCTTATGTATGTTAAGCTTTTACAAATATTGGATTTTTGAAAGATTGAGGATTTTTTTTGGGCACCTATCTTGCTCATCTATATATTTTTTCTATGTTAAAGCTTATTTTACATTACCTTAATTATTTCTTAATATATAATTATTTTACAATCTAGATTTTGAATATAGTGTGATAACTCTTAAAGAGAATAAGCTCTATTATTGTATTTTAATAATAATTATTTATTAAATAATACAATTGATTTGGGTGTTTAGAGTGGGTTTTTCCCAAAAGGGTGTCCCCACGTAAAATCTACGTGTTATGGTCTACATATTTTATCTATTCAATTAAATTAAATTTGAATGTGCATCTTCTTCTTTTGTAATAGGGTTTGAAAGGATTATTTTCAACCCTCTCCCATGATAAGATTGGTGTAGGGAGTTATTTTTATGTACCTAACTTCCTTTCAAGAATGCCTAAATTTCTTTACAACCCTTACAAAGGAATATGCCTAATTATCTATATTGGGATATTTTAATTCATTATCCTTCAAAGACACACTTAGAAAAGATATAAGATGCTAATCACTAGGATCTTTCTTTCGAGTCAACATCACTAGACATGTATGTTTAGAAGAAAATGAGTATATATAAAAAGGAAATGCATAATTATTATTAGCAATATCGAGAAATCAGTGATTGCTTTCTTAATTTCCTCAAAATTATTTTTAGTCGTAGGAGCCCATTCAACTTTCACATCCTTCTTCAACATGGCATTCAACGGTCTAACTATCTCTACAAACCCTATGATGAATTTTCTAACAAAATTGATGTTTTCCAAAATGTGATTTTAATTCTTTCTTACTAGCAAGAGGTTGGATTATCAAAATATCATGCACCTTCTTAGGGTTAGTGGAGATACCCTACTCAGAAATGACATCTCCTAGTAATTTTCTCTCCATAACTTGAAGAATTCATTTATTAGGATTAAGTAAAATTATGTACTCTCTACATCTTAGAAATACTTTGCACAAATCTAAAACATGGTCCTTTATGTGCTTTGAAAAAATGTTAAATAATTCATATAAATTATAACACACTTTTTGACCAATTCCCTAAAGGCAATATTCATGGCTCTTTGGAAGGTGGCCCCTACATTAATCAAACCAAATGATATTATTTTGTAGGTGAAAACACCCGATTTAGTAGTAAAAGAAATTTGTAGCCAATCTTTTTGCCCCACCATTACTCAGTTATATCTCAAATAGCTATTGAGAAAATACATCATTTGTGACCTATTAACAATCTACAAGACCTCATCTAATGATGGCAAAGGATAATTATCCTTCTTGGAGGCATGATTGTGATTCCTAAAATTGACACAAAGACAAATCTCACCATTCCTTTTCCTTACTAGGACGAGGTTTGCAACCTAAGAGGAATGATGTGAGAGAAAGATAACTATTGGTGATAATAAATTTTGGAATTATTTATAAATAAATGGTTCCAACAAGGCATTTACTAGTCATTGTCACTATCAAAAAGACTTTTCATCTAGCTTGAGAGGAATCATGCGTGTAATGATAAATGTATCACAATTCTTCAAGTCTTCATAACTCCTTGTAATTACATCTTAGTAAATAGTAAGTGCCTTGATTATGTCTTCTCTCTCTTTAGGAGTACACACTTTACCAATCAAAACATTTTTTACATCCTCTATTGTTACCGTATTATATGTATCACATTTACACCCTTTTGTCTCAACTTGATTTCTCTTAGACCTTAATTGATCTAGATTAAAATTCACTCTAACTAGAGCATGCCCCTAGGGATTTTTATTTTTTTATTAATTGAGGACACCTTCAAGATCCATTTCTACTCCCTCAAGTTTTATTTTATCCATAATTTGGGATGCAAAGACATATAAGAAGGTAATGAAATCCAATAATATTCTCATCATAATCAAACACTTGAAAATTAGTGATATTATTTGGGACTAATGATATTGGGGTGTGCTCTACTATAAATTTATTAAGACTAGATAGTGATAATGGTTGCAATGTACTCACTACTTGAGCTAGAGCATTAGTAGTATTATTCTTAAATTTGGGAAACAATTGAATATAATGCATAATTATTTTTGATGAGATCCTGAATCATGACAAGGATATTGTTTATGAACCTATTGAACAACTAACTTAGCATCACTAAAGAATTAAAATACCTTGTATTTCTTACAAAAGATCATAAGAATCTCATGCACCAATATTTCATATTCTTTGATATTGTTAGCATAATGTAATCTATGGGAAGGAAAGAAGGTTTTCCCAATTGGATTGATTAATTCAAAACCTACTCTAAATCCTTATTTAGACTTTGAGTCATCAAAACATAAAGACCAGATTTTATTGTCACCTTTTATACTTTTTTGCACCTTTCTTTATTTGAGGTATTGTGGGATTGGTTGTTTATTTTAAAGGACCCTCAGTTGATCTAGATTCACAAGCCTAATCAACATTTGGTTTCACTGAGATATTGAGATGATTTTTAAATGTTTTAATAGCAATATGACACAAGGAACATGTAAGTTTATAATGGTACATATTACAAATTTGAAAACAAGGCAATAGTAAATCTTCCATGTACACTTCACTAGCTAGATCTAGTTGATCCTTTAAAAATACAAAAAATAGAATATTGAAATACGTCAAAAACCTCCATCATTCGAGGTAGCATTCTTGTTCGTTTATACTTAAACTTCTATGTTGTTTGGAATGTGACTTTAATCCCTTGTAAGAGTATCAATGTAATGTACCATCATTATTTCCTCTATCTTAAGAACTTTAGGGAGGTAAACACAAAGATAAAGTTTTAAGAACAATATTTCATTATTTTGGTTGTATTATGTAATCAAATTATTTATTTGTGGCTCTATTTTTATCTTGATTTGATTAGGAATTCCTTGCCATTGTAGCCACATGTGAGAAAGGTTTATCACCATATATCTATTAAGATTTTTGGACCAATCTTTGATTAACAACATGCCATACATATCTAGGATATCAAATACTTGAATATCAATAATATGTTGAACACAAGGGTGAAAGGTAAGTTTTATATGAATATGGTTAAGCACACCCAGTATGTTAACCTTGGTCTTGTCTAACTATGTGATCTATCTTGTTGATTTAGTGGGAGTAAGACCTAATGAATTACACACTAGTAGTGGCATGACCTTGGTGTAAGAACCAAAATCTACAAAACATGACCTTGATCCTAATTTTATCTCTAGTTCCATCCTTAACCCTAATTGTGTTGATAACTCCAACTCAGATTCCAATTCTACCTCTAATTGTAATAGTAATTGTAACCCTGAACATAATCATAAACTTAACCCTAATTCTAACTCCAACCCTAATATCAATTCTATCTCTAAACCTAACCATAACTCTAACCCTATTCCTAATAATAAAATTAATCTCAACCTTAACCATATTTTTGTCTCTTAACTTAACCCTAACTATAATCCTCATCGATAACCTTGAGCCTAATCCTAATGCTAATCCTAATAATAACACTAACCCTAGCCTTAATATGTAAGTGTAACCCTAATCCCAATAATAATGTTAACCCTAATTTTGACCCTAATTCTATCTCTAACCCTAACCCTAACCCTAGCCTTAATATGTAAATATAACCCTAATCCCAATAATAATGTTAACCCTAATTTTGACCCTAATTCTATCTCTAACCCTAACCCTAACCTTAACCATACCCTTGATCCCAATTTTATGTCTAATCATAACCCTAATCCTAATTATGATGATAGCCCCAACCCAAACTCTAATTGTACCTCTAATCATAACCCTAACCCTAACCCTAATCTTACTATTAACACTAATCCAACCATAATCCCAAATTTATCTCTTACCCTAACCCTAACCCTAATTCTAATGTTAACCTTAATCGTAATCTTCTTTTTTTTGATCGATAATGGGCATTTTTAAGGTGCCTAACACTATTGTTGTTCAAATCCATGAGCCCACTAGCCCATCGAAAGCACAAAGCTTGGGAGTGTAGTGTCTAGCGGGGATTTGAACCTTGGTGACAGTGTCACCAAGCAAGTGTTTCAACTGCTGCGTTATATGGGTCACCCTAACCTTAACCCTAATCTTAACTCTAACCCTAACCATAATAATTTTGTCTTCCATACTGCACTATGATTGTTGCTAGATATATATAATATTTATTAATAATATATATAAAAATACCGAGAGATATCCTTCTAGAGACATCTATTACAATTTTATGTGATTAATTTATTAAAAATAAACGGCTCAAGAAAGATATATCTCTCTCTATATATTTATCTCTCAACTTTATCAATTTAATTTTGAACTTCATGCCAACCACTACTTTTTAAAAATTAACCTTTTTTCTTTATTTTAATATATACTCCAATCGATTAATAATAATATACCATATTTGGAAGTAATGGGGAAATTATACAAGTGCTGAAGAAACCGTGTAAAGTAATTTCTTTCTCAGATTGTATTCAATCATGCGGAAGTCGGACAGAAGGAAGATAGACTGGATAGCCTTTATACCGATTTATAAATATCCATTCTCCCAAAAGAAGCGGGCCTTCAGAATTTTTTTATAAAAATTCCGCTGCTATTCCTCAAAAAAATAAAATTAATAGGCAACTATATCACTCGTGATCACTTCATTCTCAATCTTCAATGACAGGGAAAAGAGAGAAAGCCCAAGAATTACAGCATTCAATGCTGCGATTAATAATTATCTATCAAACAATTTGTGGCAAAACAGAAATATGATAACGATTTAATTGCTGTTATGAGTTGAGAGTGGAAGCCACAGAACGAGCCCACAGTTTGAGCCGCTCTTTCATTTCTTCTCCTTTCTCCCCATTTGGTGACGGCAAGCTCTCATGGGTAGTAACAAATAGATGCTTCAGCCCTGGAACAACATTTATTACTTTAGGGCTTAGTTGCTCCTTGTTAAACTGGAAACCCAATTGGATGAATCCTCTTATTTCTTCAAATTCCACATCTCTTTCACTCATAACGTCACCTCTGTATGGAACTTCTTTGCTGCTGCTCATCTCTATTCTTCAGCTGTGGCTATTCAACACTGGTACTCCTCGTCGATGGGGAAAGTAACGATACATCTATGGTTTTATGCATGTACGAATAAGAAATATTGCACGTGAAAAAGACGAGTATGCCTTTCCGCCATACACGCGGAGTTTGACTTGAACGTATTTCCTGTTTTTCTTCATTTGGTGAAGGATGGTAGATATCATTGTGACATTTCATCGAAAATGACGTTGAGAGCTTCAAGATTTGTTCACATTAGACAGTAAGTAGTTTGTTTTTATGGTAGTGGCTCTTCAAGCTTCGTCAACTGTGTTATTCTGGGATTACAGCCATGTTTATTGTTTGTAATTTTTAGTTTATTCCAATATAAACGTGTTGGATAGGTATTGGGTCTATGAGTTGCTGGATTTGATGTTATCTGTGTGTATGTTTATATGGAGAGCATGTGTTATATCGTGTATATGCATAAGTCATTAAACAAATGTTATATGCAGTGTGAACACTTTTTAGTTCAAATAAATTTAGGTGCTTAAGATTAATCTACAAAATAATCTATAATGTTTGAAACACTCGTATTTCAATTCCAACACATTAGGGAAAATAAAATATTGGTTAAAGATCATATATAAAGTAGGAATCAAAGAATTTATGTGTAATAGTATTTAATTCAAGGTCATTTATATGATATCGACAATAGATCATCTTTAAACAATGTATATGCAATGGAATTTAATTAATGATAAATATGTTTGTGTGAAAGAAATCTAAAGACTTAAGCTAGCTAATTAACAAGATCAAATATCGATGGTAAAATGAAACTATCCATACAATTTTGACATCCATTCAATAACAATCATAGTCGCTCATCACTTGTAACCTACCCACATTGTGCTCCCACACAATCCTAAGAATCAATTTAAAGCATGGGTGATTCAATAAAATTATTAGATCTCATTCCTTGCCTAACTTAGATATATAAAAAGATATATTTTGTTGAGACCTAAAGAACACCTCTATCACCACAAAATCCATTAGAACCTTGACAAACCCCATTAGAAAAAAAAACAAGGAAATGTTTTATCAATATTCACCGAGATCTTTTTACCTTTAAAATTATGACATTTTTCAAGCCTTAAAAGATAGATCTAACTTGGATGGAAAACTAGAGAGATAAAATATTATTTCTTTTAGAAATGTTATAATTTCTAGCCAACCAAATCTCCATGCCACCACAAAAGACAATGATCTAAATCTTTACTATTATGTAATTTCAAACTAATACATCAAGTAATCAACAAGATATTTCCCCTACCAAGAGCTAGGACACCAACGAGAACATCTAGTTGTGCCCATACAAATTGGGTATAAGAGCAATCACTAAGAAGATGTTTAATAGTTTTTAAATTTTGGGAAGGTAATATCTAATATACTTGACTAGCTAACTAGGATATCAGAACATGTTAAGATTATATGATCAAATATTATAACTATTTTTTACTAAATTTTATTAAGAAAAATTGAAGGAAGAAATAGAATAATTCACAAGTCATACATACACATGAGTTAGAGATTTGCTTGTGAAACCCATACAAAGAAAATTTTATTGGAAAATAGACATTAATAATTGTATTATTTAGAAAAGATACATCAAATATAATAGGTCACTTTTACATAGTCTCAATCTATAGACCAACAATTTACAAACTCCAACCAAGATTTCACATATTCATGATACAACACGTTATACCAATCTCACTCTATCCCAGAACATTGACACATTCATGTGAGTAGATAGAAATACTTATCCTAATGAAATATCAACATCTAACTCTCTTACCACTACATAGAATAACAACATTCATATAACCATTTTATGTTGTATCATGAAGTTAACATGGTATGTCTTACATGTAATATGACCTCTCCATATGAATTCCCACCACACATAAAGAACATAAATGATGTAGCTCAAAAGGATCAGAACACTTGGACACAAATTATATACTTCTAGTAGTTAGAACATAATGTTATTTGGAGACTCATACTCTTATAAGTTTTATATGTTATTCTAATATAAGGTTATAAAATATTATATTATATTATTTATTAAGATATTCTAGTAGAAATAATTATAGTCTAATACTAATAGATTATTAATTATTTATGAATGGTTTTTATTATATAGGTGTGACTAATACCCTTTCAGGCATTTTCCCATCCATTCTCTTATATGTAAGGACGTTCTCTCCCATCTGAGTGTGGATGAATTTAGACTTTTATAGTGAGCTATATCACTATGCTCGTAAGGTATCAGTGGTAATTGAGAAGGAAAAGTGTCCTAATGTTCAATCTTTTTTAATACACCACATTTTGTAAGTGTTTTAATAAAATGTTGTCTTATAGGGTTTTTTTATCGAAAAGAGTTTTCTCCATGTATATCTTGTGTAATGTATAAAATCTATGCTTGTATGGTTCTCATTTTATTAAATTTGTATATTTTTTATAATGATTAGTATTCAAAGATTCCAAATTCTAAGAAGTAGAAACCAATCCAACTAGATGAGTTGGAATTGTCTATTTAGTGCCATAAGATGTGAGATGTAAAAAATTACTCTTTAATCATTAGATCTGAACACTACTACATTAATCATAATGTATTAGTAAATTAAACAATTAAATTAAAAGATCTATAGATTGCTTATCATTTTCTTAAACAAGTTTTCTTATGTTTGTCTCAACATACAATTGACTTAATTTTTTTATTATTAAATAATCAATCATCTAATTAAAATACTAATTTAATTGGAAAGTATATTTATCTTTTGTACAACAACTATTTATAAAAATTCTCTTAGAATAGAAAATAGAATAATACTCAAGTCATATATACACATGAGGTAGAGATTTGCTTGTGAAACCCATACAAAGAAAATTTCAGTAGAAAATAGACATTAATAATTGTATTCTTTAAAAAAGATACATCAAATACAATAGGTCACTTTTACATAGTCTCAATCTATAGACCAACAATTTACAAACTCCAACCAAGATTTCACATATTCATGATACAACACATTAGAACAATCTCACTCTATCCTAGAATATTGACACATTCATGTGAGTAGATAGAAATACTAATCCTAATGAGATATCAACATCTAACTCTCTTACCACTACATAGAATAACAACATTCATATAACCATTTCATGTTGTATCATGATGTTAACATGGTATGTCTTACATGTAATATGACCTCTCCATATGAATTCCCACCACACATAAAGAACATACATGATGTAGCTCAAAAGGATCAGAACACTTGGGCACAAAATATATACTTCTAGTAGTTAGAACATAATGTTATTTGAAGACTCATACTCTTATAAGTTTTATATGTTATTCTAATATAAGGCTATAAAATATTATATTATATGATTTATTAAGATATTCTAGTAGAAATAATTATAGTCTAATACTAATAGATTATTAATTATTTATGAATGGTGTTTATTATATAGGTGTGACTAATACCCCTTCAAGCATTTTCCCATCCATTCTCTTATATGTAAGGATGTTCTCTCCCATTTGAGTGTGGGTGAATTTGGACTTTTATAGTGAGTTATATCACTATGCTCATAAGGTATCATTGGTAATTGGGAAGGAGAAGTGTCCTAACGTTCAATCTTTTTTAATACACCACATTTTGTAAGTGTTTTAATAAAATAATGTCTTATGGGGTTTTTTTATCGAAAAGAGTTTTCTCCATGTATATCTTGTGTAATATATAAAATCTATGTTTGTATGGTTCTCATTTTATTAAATTTGTATATTTTTTATAATGATTAGTATTCAAAGATCCCAAATTCTAAGAAGTAGAAACCAATCCAACTAGATGAGTTGGAATTGTCTATTTAGTGCCATAAGATGTGAGATGTAAAAAATCACTCTTTAATCATTAGATCTGAACACTACTACATTAATCATAATGTATTAGAAAATTAAACAATTAAATTAAAAGATCTATAGATTGCTTATCATTTTTTTAAACAAGTTTCCTTATGTTTGTCTCAACATACAGTTGACTTAATTTTTTATTATTAAATAATCAATCATCTAATTAAAATACTAATTTAATTGGAAAGTATATTTATCTTTTGTACAGCAACTATTTATAAAAATCCTCTCAGAATAGGATAAACCAATAAAGTAAAATATACTCAATCAAAACATATATATGCAAAATAATATATTAGAACAAAGAGCACAAACACTACATTTATAAAACACCGTCTTCTTAGATTGAAAGGCCACTATAGATATGAGATCCAAAGGCCGGTGGAGATAACAATGTGAACTGATATAATAAATGATACAGAATTGTCACACCATTATGAAAGCTCCTTAGTTCAATAATATTATATTTTGTAGTGAGGTTTCATACAGGATAGAATAATAATATACCATACTTGGAGTAATGTATAAAAAACCATTTTTAAGTATCAGAAGCATTTCCAAGAAGAGGAATACCAGACAGAGAAAAAAGTATAACCTTTTATTGGATTTAATGGATCCTATGAGGTGAGATAAAATGAAGATTGAATAAAGATTCAGACTGATCACCTGTGATTAATTATCCATACAAATTGCTTGTTTGATGTTCGTTAAGATGAACAATGATTATAAAAGAAGATATGGTCACCATTCTGATTTTTTGTTCTTGTCATTATCATTCATTTACTTTTAATGAGCATCATCTTCAAGAAGGGTATTGATTTTCTTACCAATCTCAATCTAAAAACTTATCATTGTGCTTACCAACTGTAAAATTGTTATGCATATCAACTATAAGATTGTGAAATAATTTTTTTTCGACAAGAACACTGAAACCATTCCTAAGATCTGCCAAGAACAATGGGAATGTACCCAAAAATCTTCACTGCAGCGAAAGAAAACCATAAGAGAATTCAACTCTAAATCCAATGTCAGACAAAACAATAACGCCTTAAATACCATATTGGGCTGAGAAATCTTCATAAATACTACTTGATGAAGAGATCAAATCTATGAATGCCCAAATTCATAAGGACTACAAAAACTATTTCTCCAGAAGAATGAGGCAAAACAATAACACCTTAAATACCACATTGCGCTGAGAAATCTTCATAACAAATGCTTGATGAAGAGATCAAATCTATCAAGACCCAGATTCATAAGGATTACAAAAACTATTTCTCTACAAGAATAAACAACAAATCTCAGAGCTGATCATTCATCCAAGAAATCCATATGATAAAGGCAAAGGCAGAAAAGTTCTTATTCACAGTATTCAAAATTGAGAACATATTATCCACTCAAATCTACACAACATCTCAAAATCTATTGACAGTGGAAGCTACAGATCGAGCCCACAGTTTGAGACGCTCTTTCATATCTTCTCCCTTTTCCTCATTTAGCGATGGCAAGCTTTCATGGGTAGTGATGATCAGATGCTTCAGTCCGGGAACAACATTTATTAATCGTGGGCTCAGCTGATCTTTATTAAACTGGAAGCCCAATTGGATGAATCCTCTTATTTCTTGAAACTCCACGTCTGTTGTACTCATAATGTGGTCTCTGAATGGAACTTCTTTGGAGCTGCTCATCTGGATTCGAAATTCCTTGATGCTGCTCTTCTGGATTTTGAGTATGAATGAACAGGTGGGCTTATTAATCTATCTATAAACAGATCTATGGGTTTATGGGTAATCGAGATTATCTGTTGGCTGGTTGGTTTGTGAAAGGGATACGTGTCTGCATAATCAACACGCAAAATTGGACACGTCAAGAATGATGTAAGAATAAGAAATGTGAAAACCATGTCTCGGCCTTTCCACTATAGAGATTGAGTTTGATGTGGACGTACAATTTGTATTTAATATTTTGTCGAAGCAGGTATAAATGATTATGGCATTTTATTGACTGGAAGACGACAGGTTATTCCAGGCTGTTTCCACTTAATATGTGTGCGGAGTGCAAATGTCTTTTAGGGTTTGGTGGGGACTATATGACAAATGACTTCGGAGTCGGCAACATGTGAGATTTTAAACCCTTTCAAATTATTTTGTCTTGATTTATGGAGAGGAAAAGGTTATATGCATAATGGAGAAACTAGAGTTTTATGTTGTTGGCTAAGTATTTAAAGGTTGGAGCTATGGGTGGTCATTGGGGAAAGACTTTTAGATGATTGCTAGCAATCAATAAGCATGGTGAAGAATATTGTTAGTAGTCTAAGATTTATTTTTTAAAGTTCACAAGTAGTGTTATGGAATGGTGTCCTAATTACTAGGTAGTGATATCATTTTGAGCATTGCTATAACAATGGTAGGATGGATCATTTTGAAATAATTATTTTAGGTTATTCATTATTAAGGTCATACAATCTCGATATTTTTTTAATTGAATTCTCTCAACATTGAAGGTAGGCATGCTTTATATGTAAATTGGAGTTTTTAGGTCATCTAGACACAATGTTGAGCTCAATTTAACCTAAAATGCCCCATTTATGAGTATTTTTCTATATCTAGGATTCAAACACTCATTTTCTACCATGTTAATTGATCTCTAAATCTAATGAATCAAAAGTTTTTTATAACTTTTTTAATCCTCCTGAATGTAATAATTTAGAGCTAAAATTATGTAAGAATAATAATAAAAAATACTCGTAATCACAATAGATAAAAACACACATGTATATGTAGAGGTTATATAAGACTTCTATTAAGCCATTCTAAACATCTAGACCATCTAAAGAATCAAGCTAAGAGAATACTTGGTTTTTAAGTAACCTACATGTAAAGTTGATTAACCTCTCAAAACTCCTAAATATAGAAACTATTAAAATATTATCCTAGCGCTTAAGATATGATACCATGCTAGAATATGTGATTAGATTTATAACCAAAATCTAGTGCTATAAAGTATACTTATTAACTTTCAAGTATAAATTAATTACCAAAAGGTGAATCTCCAAGATTAAGTGTGAGCTCATAATTCTTGATTTTTTATCAAATATGAAGGAAAGTGAACTATAAATATATAGCCTTGTAGTTTTCTAATGAGGATGAGGAT
Organism: Sequoiadendron giganteum; assembly: GCA_007115665.2. Classification (NCBI taxonomy): domain Eukaryota; kingdom Viridiplantae; phylum Streptophyta; class Pinopsida; order Cupressales; family Cupressaceae; genus Sequoiadendron; species Sequoiadendron giganteum. The sequence goes on from CM021104.1 coordinate 622,664,969, forward strand.
AAGACATAAAAATTAAAAAAAAGGATTGCATATTCAAGTTTCTAAATCTATGAGGATTAAGAAAAAAGAGGAATCACATGGATTGTACAACTCATTATCCTATTCTATCTAGATTATTTATTAAATAACATGTACAAATATCATATTTAGAATCTAACTATTTCCAAATTAATAAGTATTACACGAAAAAAATATTATTCCTATTTTAAATGATGATTTCAATACAAAATCCTCCTAATATTCATTAATCAAAGGAGGAGAGTTTCTTAATTTTTTTTTATATCTCTTATATAGTTATAAACCAGTAAAGTAAATTTTGTAATGAATTTATTATATTATATAGTATTATATTTAGTGTAAATAAATAATATATATATCTTGTCTTTTTTTTTTCATGCTTGCGACAAGAGGAGGTGACAACTCTACTTCATGAACCTACCCCTTACATGGATGAAGTGAAGCATGGGATTATTAAGGAAGATCATTGGATTAGGTTAATTTATTATTTACTTGTGTCATTTTACATGTCATATTTTTATATTAATGTATTATTATTCAATGGTATGAATAGGTGGAGCCACAAAAAAATCATGAACCTAGGAAGTCTAATCAATAGAAGAGAATTGTAAATTATGAAATTGGTTCTTCACCTTCCTAGTAGAGAAAGAGTCATGTTTTGTTTAATAACACTCCATAGTTTTTATGTTTGGATATCTTATTATATGTCTTCAAAGCATCTAGGGATAGCTTTTTATTGTGCAAATGTATATCATTATAATATTCTTATATGGTTTTGTACACATAAATTTAAATATTTTATTGATGCAGATTATTGTATATCTATATTGCTTTGTTTAAACATTCATTGCATTCTTATATGTCATTTTTATGATAATGTGTATACCTTTATGGTCTTATTGAGATCAATATAAATAAATATTTTTATGTATTTATGGATTAAATGGTTTTAATTATAAGGCTTAAGATTTACTTATTATTGAGAGTGGTCATACAAATTTCAAATATAATCAATTTTCACTTTAGACTTAAGATTATTTCCATTATTGATAGTCATTAAAATAAGATTCTTTTCTAGCACCTATATATTTAAGGATCCATCACCCTCTATATATTTATCTACCTCTCTCTCCCTTTATTTAATTATTTTCTATCTTTAAATATTAATCTCTTTCTATCTCTTATTTACTTGTGTAAAACCTTGTAACATCTATGTTTTAGGATTTGTACACATTTGCACGAAGCTCCAAGAGTGTTAGGGAATATGTAGTAGAGACTATAATGTGTCTAAACATTTATTTTTCATTTATAGATAGTAAAATCCTTTACATTTTGTGAGTTTAAAGATTGAATAAGGGAGCCTATGTGAGTCCAAAAATATAAAATATCACTTTGGGTCTTTTTGATCTTAGGGATTAAGTGAATTTTTTAGTCCAAAGTAGCTTGAAAGGATGAAGGTCATTGGGTAGAAAAATGCACCTTATATAGTAGTAACCCACCCACCTAGATTTTTATTTTCAATTTTTGGTTTAATCACATGAAGAGTGGAATGCATAAATATCACTTCTAGCACCCTTTCAATGAATAAAATTGAAGCAATTGGAAACATTACATTCATCACTAGAATGGAAAAGATAATTTTATTTGATAAAAATATTACAAGTATTTATAATCAAACTTAACATCCACATGTACATGTGTAAATGAGAAATTCCTAGATGCCACAATTTAAGAGAATAATTATACTATTTTTTGGAAAAAAAATTATGTTATGGATCTTAAGGGATCAAGGTAATTATGTATCAAAAATATACTTCTAGTACCAATAACACACCTAAAATTGTTGGTTTGGTGCTACAAGGTGTATAGTGAAAAATATCACTCCTAACCACCTTTCACTAAGTGAAACTAAATAATTTTGTAATATTTTTTTTTTTTCCATTATACAAAAATGAATTGTAGATGATAAAAAAGATAAGAAAGAATATATTTGGACCTAATGTCTACCTAGTGGTTCAAACAAGACATTTCTAGGTGCCATGATTTGAGAGAAAATTTATGACAAAGTTTGATACATTTTTTCCTTAGGTATCTAAAGATATTTTTCCAGTCTGATGTATCCCAAAAGGATTTAAATTATTTGGAATAAAAATAAACTTCCAATATATTAATAATCCACCTACCTAGATATTTTGGCATTAACAATTTAATGGCATGCAACATGGAATAAAAATTATTACTCATAACACACTTTCAATAATGAAATTGAAGCATTTTGTAACGTTGCATTCATCATGAACATGATTAAATGAATATAATTTTATGAAAATTAAGAATTTTTTTTTAGTATACTTGACATCCACCTATAATTTTTCACAAGGTAAATTCCTAGGTGCCATGGTTTAGGAGAATAGTCATGTCAAATTTTGACACATTTTTGGTCTAACAACTCTTATGAGACTTTGTCTATCTAATGAATCTTGGAAGGATTAAATGATTAGAAATTAAAAATATGCTTTCATTAGTAGTAAGCTACCTTCTTTACTATCACTTTGGTTTCAAGAGGTGTATAGTTTAAAATATCACTCCTATAACCCTTTCACTAAAAACGTTAAATAATTTTGTAACAGTGTATTTGTCACCACTATAGTAAAATATATTTAAGTTGATAAAAATAAGAGATATTTTAAGCAGAATCTATGTTCACTAGTATATTTATATGAGACATTCCTATACGCTATAATTTGAGAGAATTTTCATGCCAAAGCCTCACACAATTTTGGTCTTATAGATCCTTAGAGACCTTGTTGTTCCAATGTAGCTTGATAGGATTGAGATACTTGGGTACCAAAAATTTACCTCCATTAGTATTAATACACCCATTACGATTTATTAGCACTTTTAATTTGGTGCCACAAGTTGTAAAATGTAGAATATCACTCCTAGCACCCTTTCACCAAATAAAACCAAAGCATTTTACAACAATGCATTCATCACCACTATAGGAAAATAAATTTGAGTTAACAAAAATTGAGATAGGAATCTATAAATAGACAAACATCTACATGAATGTTCATGAAACATAAAAATATGGCGACTCTAAGATTAGTGTCCATAACCTAGCGCCATTTCCATATTTTTATAAATTTCATTGGGATATAGATCAACAAGATAAATTGCTTGACTATCAACCTTAAAGGCGATCCAACCAAACTTGGATCTATATCTTAAGGGAGAATTGGAATGAATTAGAAATATTTTTGAATGATTGAATTAATGATCCTATATGCCCTAATATTAAAAATGCAAGATCCTGAAGATTGGCAATCACAAATAGTAGTTTACTAGGGGATCTGGGGAGTGCAAAGAACAACAAATATGCTCAAAAAAAATGTTTCAAGGTTCCTACAAGGAATCATTCTCCCTTGGGTGAATGGGTCTTTGTACAAGTGTTTGGGCCAACTTTCTGGGTTCTCTAGTACAAGATCTAAGCTTTCATTTTCCCTAGGTCTCACTATTGAAAAGTCTGAAATAAATTCTAAATCTGAGTTTTCTTGGCTTGACAACAATCTTGAGAACTTATGCAATGCTAAAAATTTCTCTTTGATATCCTTTTAGTCCTTCAACCTATAATCTACACATACAAAGAGAGGATATTTTTTTATTTTGAATGAGAGTTTTCATTAGTCAAACAACATGTTTGGTAATTAAACCTTGATAGAATGATCATGACAATTGATAAATGGAAGGAATGATGAATGAACACTTGTTTTATACAACTCACCAAACCTTTAATGGATTCCATTAGAGGACTAAAGTCAAACACATCACTCCAAGGAATTATATTGTGCTTTACTTGATTTGTTGGATACTTGAATTCTTGGATGATTTAGGATCAAAAAAACATATTAGCCTTCACAAGATGACATGAACACACACAACATTGAACATGATGATAGGATATTGAATGCTGCAATAAATGATAAATAAATTTTCTCTTGAATGCTCTTTACAATAATATTTTCTCTTAATATTTTATTTGGAGAGCCCTATGCCAAACATATGTTTCCAAATAAAGTTGCATCTTGAAAAATTAGGTTCCCCCACATGCAATCCAAAGATAACACATAAGGGATCCATAGAATTGGGGTTAGCATATGTGTTTGCTATAATGATATAATAGATCTTGGAACCATCATCATTCCATAAATACCTCATGGAAAAATGAACACAAAGGAGGAATTACACATAGATAGATAGAAGAAAAACAAGTCTTTTGGGTCAACATGGAGGAGACCTAAATGTCTCAATGCTTTGAATCATCCCTAAAAGGAAAACATGAGATAAGGAAAATACAATGTTTACAAAAGATAGAAGAATGTCATAATAGATTCATTTCTTTTGTATCCTTGCAACAATAGAGTAACAAGGGTCATCCAAAGGAAGCTCACAAATATAAAGAAACGTCAAGTAGCACAATACAGGGGATCACATTATGCACATGCAATCACAAAGAACATAGAAAGAACAAAGCTAGTATGACACATGCAAGCCAACCTAAAGCAAGTTGATTGCATCCCAATCTTGTTCATCATATATGGAAGGTGGATAACTAGCCAAAGGGGCAACAACAAGTGTTATACTAGGACAATCACCAGGTTCAAAGTTCAATGATGCACTCTTTTGAGGAGGATCATTATGGTTGCACTCATCTAAGTTCATGGAAGAGGAAAATAACAAATTTATCTCATTATGCACTTCCTCATCAATCTTAACAATCTCATCATCATCATCCAAGTTAATCACAATATGAGGTCTAATGATAATGTCCATTATATGTTCATGTTTTTGTTGTTGTGAAGGTGGAGAATCATCATGCTTTGTTTGAGTTATTTTTTTTATCTTGGTTTGTTGATTTGTTCTTTTCTTCTAATTGATGAGCAATAGCACAATGTCTACGCCTACTTTCTTTAGCATTTCAGTTTCTTCTTGGACATTTTTCAAGTTGTGATGGTGTAGGATCAATTTGATTAACCATTGGTTTATTTTCTTCCTATAAGGGAGGAATAGAAGGAACCATCGAGGGTTGGGAAACCATTGTCTCTTTAGGTTTATAGAATTTTTTAATCTTAGGAGGCACCAAAGGAGTTGTATTTTTGTCTCTTGGTCTCTTATAGGAAATAGGTGGGTGAATTATGTTGGACTTGTCTTGGTTACTTGGAAGGGATTTTTCTTCAAGCATTGGTTCATGAATGATAGGTTGGGGAGGAGAAACAATAATGGAATCATGAATATTGCTAATATATAATTTCGCTATGCACTTTTCCTTAAACTTTTGATAGGATTTGAAAAAGAATTATTCACAAGGTTTTATTGGTTTCGTAGGTTCAGGCTAAAATAATTCCAATGAAAAGTTTCCACATGTAGACAAAGGATTAAAACCACTATGATGCAAGTTATAAAAAATTCATTACTAAATGTAAATTTCAAGCATTTACAAACTACTGGTAGGATAGCATCCATGGAGTGTAGCCATGGATAGCCTAAATTCATGCGGAATTGATCTGACATTAGTATGATGGGGATTGAGACATCTAATTGATTCGATCCAACTTTTAATGGAATATTGATTGAAACTATCATAGGGTGAGAAAAAATATCATGTGTTTTAATCCATGCTTTTGATTATTCATAATATTCTTGGTAAAGTACATGAAAAAATCAGAATTCCTCAGTGATCACATTCTCTACACATATATTGGAGTCAATTAATATCCCATTTGTAGGCTTGTCATTGATTCTTTTGGCTATGTAAAGAGAACCATCAAGTGCATGTTTAAGTATATCACTATGTGAGAAAGCAATGTCCATAAACAGGTTTGTTTGGCCCTTACGAGGTTTAACATCAATACAAACCAATCATGGGGTAAGTGCACCAATTTGTGACATAATTTAGGTGCCAAATTGAAAAAATGATCAAAAAAATGTCGAAATAAGGCCTTTTGGCGTGCACCAAATGTATTTCTAGACATAAAATGCAAAAGTTGGGTTTGGAACCCTCATTTTGTCTTCAATCTACGGCTTGAGAAGGAAGATTTCAGGTCTGCAGTTCATGCTCGCCAAATCTCCTCCATTCTTTGCATTCTTAGCTTGCCATTTTCCACGAGAATGCTGCCAACACGTCGAAGAGGTCGAAGATTGCAAAGAGGTGTGTATTTTTATTCTATTTATTTCAAATTTGATTTGGAAATCAACTTTAAATAGATTTTTTATAATAAAACTTTGTTCTAATTCTCAAGGAATGAATCTCCACCTCAAAAAATTGAGAATTCATAACCACCCCCTCATCAAGAGCCTCCTATACAAGAACAACCCGAAACCCCTCCATCAATTCATAGGCATCCTCAAGGAACACAAGAAAATATTCAAAATGAAATTGAAAACAATAAAAGAGACATTCAATAATTAATTGCAAGATTAACCGAGCATCCCGAAACCCACCCTTATAGGAGAGGGATTGCTGAATCATTGAAGTCAATTTTAACTCATGTAGGAGAAATGAGCGAGCAAATGAATTTTTGGTCAACTAAGTGAGATGAGATGAGGCAATTTTATGCTAATGGTTTGTCATATGCAGATGTCAAAAAACTAAAAATTAGCAAAGTTGAGTTGTGTGCCCTATTTAAAGACCGAAAAGCCAATGAACCTTTGTCCCATGCATGCAGGAGGTTCCCCATCCATTGGTGCCACCATGATTTAATTAGAAATTTTTTTGGGAGCGGTGGTGGATGGTATTTGACCAACCTCCATGCAATAACCATGAGGTGCCGCAATACTTTTTGAGGAAACTCTATTGCGAGTTTGTCCTCAATAAAATGCCAAACTATTTTGACATCTTAGAATTTCAGGGTAGAGGTGGGGGCTCCACACATGATAGACTTGTTGCACGACGTAATCCATAGTTGGCACCGAGAGCCTTGGGCAGACCCATGGTGGAGCATGTCGTTGTTCCTTCCATTGTTAAGGACAATGTAGAGGTGGACATGATGAAGTTGATTGGCTCACTCACCCAGACCATTTTACAGTGTGTGAGTCCTCTAGTAGAGCCTGGTGTGGAGGAGACGTGTAGGCCCCGAGCTCCACCCCACCATTGTGGCGCTTGTGGTGCAATTTGCACGTACGATTATCAGGGTGCTCGTGATGCAGCTACATAGCCTATGTTAGTTGCAGAGGCGATGGCTTTCACAGATGATATTTTGAATGATACATTCGACATTGACACTCAGGTAAAATTTAGGAAGTTATTTTAATGTTGCTTATTAAAATATATTTTGAAATATAAGAATAACTAAATTAGTAGAATTTTGATATGATGAAATTTCAGGGTCACACAGTTCATAAGGGATGCTCTATTCCTATAGACCCTTATACATTCTCGACGATGAGTCCACAGGTATGCAACTAGTATTAAAGATGTTATTATTGCATTTGAACAGTTGAATGTTATATTTGAATGTTTGTCTCATAACATGATTCGGATTTCAAACAATTTCTTGGTGCACCTTCTTCCTCCACACCTCGTGATTCATATCCTCAAACAACGTACACTCAGGTAGCCTTTATTCATTAATAGGGTTGTAAATCTATGTTAGCTAGTTTTCATAATTTTGCGTATATATAAATCTAAAAAATTGATGAGAAACACAAACATAGAATTCAAGTATTCCTTGATCGTGTCACATTATTTTCTCCTATATCAACATGATACCTGAGATATTGTTTCATTTGCAGCTGTTGACAAGAGATAGCCCTAGTGATGTTGATGGCACGATGGACAATGGAGTTGCTGCAACAATAGCCAATTCTGATCCATTGAGAGAGGTATGGAATAGATTAGTTGATTTGACATTATATTTTCTCTTTTATGGTCTATTATAGAAAATTTTCACGATAATTTTATGTAGTTTAATTTCTATCTTCATGGTTGCTACAGGTGGTTGCCACTCCAGATCGTGGACATGGTGATGCATTAAATGTGCATGATGACTATATGTATGCGGTAAGTGATTGTATTTTGTTATATGCCATTCCATAATTCAATTTCTATGTTTTAACATCTTTACTTTTAATCGTATCAGTTGAAGGTCCAGAGTGAAGAGAGGAGGAGTAGCGGGCGTGTTCGAAAGACAAGACAAGCAACAGTCACTCCATCCAGCCAAATTTCGAAGGCAACACGGGATCTATTTCCTTCCCCTAGAGGGAAATGACTATGTATTAGTGTTGTTTGTTGTATGCCTATGTGGCATTTTGGAACATAGGTATTGTACTATTGATATATATATACGTGATATTTTGTTGAAATGGCTCCTTTGTACTAAGCCTATATGGTTTTTTTGGATATATTTATATACTTTTATCAATATATATCATTGTATAGCCTTTCGGATTTTTGATTAAAGAAACTCTTATTTTGTTACTTCCATTCTTGAATGATGTTATCATGTGTATTGTGTAATTTGTATTCTTGAATGTTGTAGGCATGGTCTCTCTTTTGGACCGACATAGGCTTTCAACACACCTACTTCAATTTTGGCTTCATAATTAGCCCTTTTTTCCCAAAGGGACCACCCTTCCAACTTTAGGTATGTATCCAAATTCCTTGGACAGTCTTAGGTCATGGTTCCAAACCTCAAATTTTGTCATTAGTTTGTGTCTATAGAGCTTCTAACTCACAAAACCCAAGAAACCCTCCAAAACCTTCACAAAATCAAGGGTTTTAAAGAAACATACAACTCCAGACCTCTCTCAACACTTCCAAAGCCGCAAAAACCTCAAAATACTTCTTCACAGGCTCATCAGACCGTCACATAACCCTTACTGGCATTAATTCTTAAAAACCTCTCTTTGGTTCCTCACTTCCATGTTGGAAAACCCTTGTTCAGTCTTAGAACAGTCACAAAAACACCACATAATTATGACTCCTTATTCCAAAATAAGTTGAAACAATTATTATAACATGTTTTCAATCAATCCATCGAGATACAATAGCAAACAACAAGTGGATTGATTGTTACATCACAAATTTCCCCTCAAACCCTTGATTCAACAACATTGGGACAACCACTGTTTGTGTTGGTTCTCTCTAAAAACAAAGAGTTAAGACACCAAATAAAAAATAAATGAATTAGAAAACATATAGAAACATCCTCTCAAATTATTAGACCATGAAGAACCTTTATGTTCCCGTACAACACTCAAAAATATCAAGAAAACAATATTTTTCTAGAAAATTGCTCAAAACTGTGGTGTTTATTCTCTAAAATTATTACAAAACTTTTTCCACTCTCTCATTCGAGCCTTGGTAAGGATTTTTAAATAATTTTCCAACAACCATATTCTCCCCAACTCCCATAACCAACCTTGGGATTAGTTGGTCCCTTAATTACATTTGTTTGTGTTAAAGTTGCTTTGTCAACATTTTACAACTTATATGATTTCTAATTGACTTCTAAGACACAAAACACCCTTTATTTGCTTTATGTTTGATCTCTCAAAGCTTATTAGACAAAATAAACCTAAAGACACTAACATTTTCCTATTGATGTATTCAAATAAAATAAAATTGATTATGTGGTGTAGGTGCTCCTGCACCAAACTCAAAACTCGGTCCAAGCCTAATTTTTCCGAGCCTTTCCAAAACACCTGACCATTTAAAGGTGGATTAAGATACCCTTTTCAAGGTTACACAACATATGCCAAAACCAATAGTAACTCTTTTGGACCAACATGAACTTTCAATACACCTCCCTCATGTAAGGCTTCATAATTAGGCCTAATTTCCAAAGGAACCCCCTCACAAAATCACCTCCAAACCAAGGAAACTTGAAATAGTATTAGGGATGCTCACCAAACTCAGGATTCTCCCATTTTAAGAGCCCCAAGAACTTGTTCTATTCCTCTACTCACAAACCGTCCTAAATCTTCACAAAAAGAAGGGTTTTAAAGAAACTCATAACTCCAAACCTCCCCCAATCCTTCCAAAGGTGAAAACACCCCACAATACCTCTGCCCTAGCTTAAAGGTCACTCAAAATCCCATTCCTTTCAGTATTGATCAGATTCAGTACTTGAGTTCCTTACTTTCATGGTGGAAACACCCCTGAACAACATTAGAACTTCACACCCCATTGAGTTGATTCATTCTCTCGGCCTCCAAAGTATTCATACACCAAAATAATCATGGTATAGGCCAATCCACTAAACAACAAGGTCAGAACAGTAGGTGGATTGGCTAATGTGTCATGGTGTTGCCCTCAAAACCCCTAACACAGAAAACAAAGCAGTAACCAAGTTTGCTGATCCCACACACACCAACGATGGATTTAAACCTTTAGAACAGATGCAAAGAGAGTAAAAACATATGCAATCAAGTATCCAAAGCCTCAAGTCATGATAGACTTGTATGGGCCTGTGCAAGGCAAAGAAAATTTAGGAAAACAAAGAAAACCAGTGATCAACGTTTTCAAGTATATTTTGTTATTAGAAATTGAACAAAATCAACCCTCAACTCAGGGTATTACAGCAATATATCTTGATATCACCTTCCAACTACCCCTTGAGCCGATCAACCACCATAACCACTCTTTGTTAGACTTCTAAGATGGCAATTTACCAATTTTGCTCTTAATTACCATTCATTCACAACTTGATTTTGCAAATACCACCTAATTGACCTATTAAGCCTTTTAAATACAATTGCAAGGTATTTACATAACATATAGAAATATAAAGAGAAAATACAATAAATATTTTATCTAATGAATTTTAAAAAATGGACTTTTGTAATTTATATTCATGTCATTGATTACATTGCATTGCACATCTTTCAAAGTGAAAGCATTACCTCACTTTGCATCAGTAATAAGTAGATGCTGATAGATGCCGAAAATTTAATTACAATATAGTTTGAACAATGTCAACCTAAGCAGTTATGCAATTTCTTCACATTGCATAACTAATAACTAGGAGCAGCTGCCAATTGCATTTTCTTATCATGGCATTCTATGAGACCAAATTTCTTTGAGATATTTTTTCAAATAGTTCCCTGCCTTGTCTATGTTACCACATTTTTCATACATGTCTACCAAAGCATCTTCTCAAACAGTTCACTGCCTTGTTGCTATGGCTAAAAGCCTAAAACAAGTGATTTTGAACAAGCTATGGATGCTTCAAAAAATATATCAAAAGCATAATAGTAAGCAACAGGATAGAGAAGGCAGTGAACTGTTTGAAAAAATGCATCAAAAAAATTGCCTTGAAATGATAAATTTAGTTGTGCTTTCTCTCTTCTTTATCATTGTATATCTGCTCCTTTTTATAATCAAGAGATAAAATAAACGTAAAAAAATGTATAAGAAGAGATAAAAACTATCTTCTTTGAAATCGAAAGGCATTTCCATAGCATAGAGATATAGAGAGAAAATAAAATAAAGAGTTTAACTAATGAAATGTAGAAAATAGATTTTTGTAGTTTTTATTCATGCATTGCACATCTTTCAAACTCAAAGCATCACTTCACATTGCATAACGAATAACTAGATGCTGATAGATGACAAAATTTCAATTACAATATAGCTTTTGACAAAGTCAACCTAAGCAGTTATGCAATTACTTCACATTGCATCAATAATAACTAGGAGCAGCTGCCAAATGCTTTAGCTTGTCATGGCATTCCATGAGACCACATTTCTTTGAGGCATTTTTTCAAATAGTTCATTCCCTTGTCTATGTTACAAAATTTTTCATATATGTCTACCAAAGCATTTTATCAAATAGTTCATCGCCTTCTTGCTATGGCTAAAAGCCTAAAACAAATGCTTTCGAACAAGCTATGGATGCTTGGAAAAAATCTAGGAAAGCATAATAGTAAGCAATAGCATAGACAAGCCATTGAATTTTTTCAAAAAATGCCTCAAAGAAAAGAGGTCTCATGGTGATGGAATGCCATGACAAGCCATAGAAAAGGCAGTGAATTGTTTGATAATATACCTCAACTACTTGCATTTGACAACTTTTTCCTCGAGTGAAAATTTGCCACCATAGGAAAAAGCCTCTGAGATAGCGAAAACTGAGCAAGATTATTGTAGAGGGGCCCAACGTGATCCCATAGGATCAAACAAAAAGTTTCTAAGCATCACGATGTCCTAGTAATAGCATGTTGAAGTTCATAGCCATTTTGCACTTTGGATCCTTAAGGGATTGATCCGGTTGAACGTAGCTCAGAGCGATTCCACGTGTTTAGGTGCAAAAGAGGACCATTCCTAGCGTAAACGTACCCACCTGGACGCGTTGGAATAGTCCGTTTGGTCACATGAGTTGTAGAACGAAAGTTGCACCACTTTGCAACTTTCAACTACTTGCAGTTGACAACTTTTTCCCCAAGTGAAAATTTACCAGCACAAGAAAATTCCTTATAGATAGAGAAAACTGAGAGAGGTTATTATAGATGGGCCCAACATGAACTCATAGGTTTAGACAAGAAGTTTCTAAGCATCACAATGTCCAAGTAATAGCATGCTGAATTTTTCAGCCATTTTGCACTTTGGACCTTAAGGGATCGATCCGGTTGAACGTAGCTCAGAGCGATTCCGCGTGTTTAGGTGTGAAAGAGGACCATTCCTAGCGTAAACGTATCCACCTGGACATGTTGGAGTAGTTTGTTTGGTCACATGAGTTGTAGAACGAAAGTTGCACCACTTTGCAACTTTCAACTACTTGCATTTGACAACTTTTTCCTCGAGTGAAAATTCGCCACCATAGGAAAAAGCCTCCGAGATAGCAAAAACTGAGAAAGGTTATTGTAGAGGGGCCCAACATGAACTCATAGGTTCAGACGAGAAGTTTCTAAGCATCATGGTGTGCGAGTAATAGCATGCTGAATTTCATAGCCATTTTGCACTTTGGACCCTTAAGGGATCGATCCGGTTGAACATAGCTCAGAGTGATTCCACGTGTTTAGGTGTGAAAGAGGACTATTCCTAGCGTAAAAGTACCCACTCAGATGCATTGGAACAATTTTTTTGGTCACACGTGCTGCAGAACGAAAGTTGCACCACTTTGCAACTTTTAACTACTTGCATTTGACAAATTTTTCCTCGAGTGAAAATTCACCACCATAGGAAAAAGCCTCTGAGATAGCAAAAACCGAGAAAGGTTATTGTAGAGGGGCCCAACATGAACATGTAGATTCAGACGAGAAGTTTCTAAGCATTACGGTGTCTGAGTAATAGCATGCTGAATTTCGTAGCCATTTTGCACTTTGGACCCTCAAGGGATTGATTCGGTTGAACGTAGCTTGGAGCGATTCCGCATGTTTAGGTGTGAAAGAGGACCATTCCTAGCATAAATGTACCCACCCGGATGCATTGGAACAGTTTCTTTGGTCACACGAGCTGCAGAACAAAAGTTGTACCACTTTGCAACTTTCAACTACTTGCATTTGACAACTTTTTCCTCGAGTGAAAATTCTCCACCATAGGAAAAAGCCTCTGAGATAGGAAAAATCAAGAAATTTTATTGTAGAGGGGCCCAATGTGAACTTGTAGGTTCAGACGAGAAGTTTCTAAGCATCACGGTGTCTGAGTAATAGCATGTTGAAGTTTGCAGCCATTTTGCACTTTGGACCTTTAAGGGATCGATCCGGTTGAACGTAGCTCGAGGCGATTCCGCATGTTTAGGTGAAAAAGAGGACCATTCCTAGCATAATGTACCCACCCGGATGCGTTGGAACATGCATTTGACAACTTTTTCCCCACGTGAAAATTCGCTAGCACAGGAAAATGCCTTCGAGATAGCGAAAACCGAGAGAGGTTATTGTAGATGGGCTCAACATGAACTTGTAGGTTCAGACAAGAAGTTTCTAAGCATCACGATGTCTAAGTAATAGCATGTTGAATTTCACAACCATTTTGCACTTTGGACCCTTACGGGATCGATATGGTTGAATGTAGCTCGAAGCGATTCCGCGTGTTTAGGTGTGAAAGAGGACCATTCCTAGTGTAAAATTACCCACCTGGACTTGTTGGAACAATTTGTTTGGTTACACGAGCTGTAGAACAAAAGTTGCACCACTTTGCAACTTTCAACTACTTGCATTTGACAACTTTTTCCTCGAGTGAAAATTTGCCACCATAGGAAAAAGCCTCCGAGAAAGGTTATTGTAGAGGGGCCCAACATGAACTCGAAGGTTCAGACGAGAAGTTTCTAGGCATCACGGTGTCCAAGTAGTAGCATGCTGAATTTCAGAGCCATTTTGCAATTTGGACCCTTAAGGGATCGATCCGGTTGAACGTAGCTCGAAGTGATTCCGTGTGTTTAGGTGTGAAAGAGGACCATTCCTAGCGTAAATGTACCCACCCAAATGCGTTGGAATAGTTTGTTTGGTCACATGAGCTGCAGAACGAAAGTTGCACCACTTTGCAACTTTCAACTACTTGCATTTGACAACTTTTTCCTCGAGTGAAAATTCGCCACCATAGGAAAAAGCCTCCGAGATAGGAAAAACCGAGAAAGGTTATTGTAGAGGGGCCCAATGTGAACTCATAGGTTCAGATGAGAAGTTTCTAAGAATCATGGTGTCTGAGTAATAGCATGTTGAAGTTCACAACCATTTTGCACTTTGGACCCTTAAGGGATCGATCCGGTTGAACGTAGCTCGGGGCGATTCCGCATGTTTAGGTTAAAAAGAGGACCATTCCTAGTGTAAATGTACCCACTCGGATGCGTTGGAACAGTCCGTTTGGTCACATGAGCTGTAGAACGAAAGTTGCACCACTTTGCAACTTTCAACTACTTGCATTTGAGAACTTTTTCCTCGCGTGAAAATTCGCTAGCGTAGGAAAATGCCTTCTAGATAGAGAAATCCGAGAGAGGTTATTGTAGATGGGCTCAACATGAACTCATAGGTTTAGACGAGAAGTTTCTAAGCATCACGGTGTCCGAGTAATAGCATGCTAAATTTTGCAGCCATTTTGCACTTTGGACCCTTAAGGGATCGATATGGTTGAACGTAGCTCTGAGCGATTCCGCGTGTTTAGGTGTGAAAGATGACCATTCCTAGCGTAAAATTACCCACCTGGATGTGTTGGAATAATTTTTTTGGTCACACGAGCTGCAGAACGAAAGTTGCACCACTTTGCAACTTTCAACTACTTGCATTTGACAACTTTTTCCTCGAGTGAAAATTTGCCACCATAGGAAAAATCCTCCGAGATAGCGAAAATCGAGAAAGGTTATTGTAGAGGGGCCCAACGTGAAATTGTAGGTTCATATGATAAGTTTCTAAGCATCACGGTGTCCGAGTAATAGCATGATAAATTTCACAGCCATTTTGCACTTTGGACCCTTAAGGGATCGATCCGGTTGAACATTGCTTAGAGAGATTCCGCATGTTTAGGTGTGAAAGAGGACCATTCATAGTGTAAACGTACCCACCCAGACGCGTTAGAACAGTTTGTTTGGTCACACAAGCTGTAGAACGAAAGTTGCACCACTTTGCAACTTTCGACTACTTGCATTTGACAAATTTTTCCTCGAGTGAAAATTCGCCACCATAGGAAAAAGCCTCCAAGATAGCGAAAACCAAGAAAGGTTATTATAGAGGGGCCCAATGTGAACTTGAAGGTTCAGATGAGAAGTTTCTAAGAATCACGGTGTCCAAGTAATAGCATGCTGAATTTCAGAGCCATTTTGCACTTTGGACCCTTAAGGGATCGATCCGGTTGAACGTAGCTCGAAGCGATTCCGTGTGTTTAGGTGTGAAAGAGGACCATTCCTAGCATAAACGTACCACTCGAATGCGTTGGAATAGTTTGTTTGGTCACACGAGTTGCAAAATGAAAGTTGCACCACTTTGCAACTGTCAACTACTTGCATTTGACAACTTTTTCCTTGAGTGAAAATTCGCCACCATAGGAAAAAGCCTCTGAGATAGTGAAAACCGAGAAAGGTTATTGTAGAGGGGCCCAACATGAACTCGTAGGTTTAGAAAGATATTTCTTAATCACCATGATTTACGAGTAATACCTTGCCAAATATTGTTGCCCTTTTGCACTTTGCACCCTTAAGGGATCTAGTTGGTTGAACCATAGTAGTTGTTTTGTTGAATGTCATACCCTAAGGTATGTTAGAGATGACCTAGGTTGCATTGATTTATCTGAGGCATACACTATCCCTACCTTGTCACTTCATCAAAGGACAAGAGATTTAAAGGAAGGTTATTCATTAAGACAAGCATCATGAATGTATGAACACAAGGGAACTATGAAGGGTCATTGTACATGGCAATGTGCAAATGAAAAAGACAGATTAGAAATGAGTAGTGATCAGTTGTTAAGTATAGTGAGTGTATGATTATAAAGTGCTTGACAATCAAATTCACTCACCACAGTCAATGTCCTATGACTGTCAAGTCTATGTCATTCAGTGTCTAAAGACTCCAAGAGCTATGGTTGTGTATGCAACAATAGGTCCTTATGAATGTGGAGTCTTCAAAAAATATAGTAATTCAATGAAAAATATTACAATAGTGATGGAAAGAACATCTTGAAAATCCTCCAATTTTTCAATACTTGTAGCAATACATGCAGGGAAATAATCCTCCCATTTCCAACACAAATCATGAAATATATTATACTTGAGAAAATGGCAAAAGGAGTTGCTGCCCAGTTTCTTTTGTCCATTCCACCTCAGCTGGCCCAACTATTTGTATTCCAAAATGGTTCAAAAAATGCACATCACTTGCTCCCTACGAAACACATGGGTAGTAGCCTCTCTGTAGTTGTGAAGTATCATAGGAATTTGGTCCACAAAAAACTTGCAAAAGCTTCTTAATCTTAGCATAGACTCACATAAAAATCATCAAAAGAGAAATAACTAAATCATGTCAGTCATACAACTGACGAGACCTACTATCACCTTCATGCATGTTAGATAAGGAGGTCGATTGAAGGTCCTACAATGGTGATGTTCCCCTTCGCTACTTTATCATCTCTCGATGACCCTAAGTATAAATTTCAAATATATCACTGAGAGACTTAACATAAAACGTGTAGCATATAACAATCCGACAAATCTAGGAGATGGAAAAGAAAGAGAAGATTGACAACCAAAAAATGCACCAACAATCGATGTTTCTCATACCACTGAACACTTGCACTAGCAACCGATGTTGTTCTTTTCTTATATACTTTGACAAACTTCAGTATTACCTATAGTCACAATCAGAAAAGGATCAATGATAGTCATAAATGCATATGACATCAAATAGTAATCGTGAAAAAGCCTTATTGCAAGGTGTTGGTCCAAAAGAGTGATCAATAACATGGCTTTACAAATTCAATGTGCATGCTTACAAATCAATCCAGGGAACCATCTGGGTTTGCTCTAGTCTTTATTGTGTCGAGTATTGCCTCGTGGTCAGACTCACACACTTTCCACAAGTTCTTGTTCGCAGGTTTACCCTTATATTTGGTCAAATGAACGTTGGTGGTGACGACAAGGTTCAAATACTGAAGAATTTTCCAATGCGTGTCGAAGTCCTCAAACAACCAAAATGCAACATTCTTAACTGGATACCTTTGAAGCCATGTTCCAGTAACAACCACCAAACCTGTAGGATATTCTATGTTTTCTCCGTCTATAACTGGGGACTCCAATTTATTTTTGGCCTCGATACAATGGCGCAGGTAATATTTTGTACCCTCTTCATTGTCTTCATCTGCAATTACTACATAAACGTGCCCTGCATCGATATGTTCATCTTGTTAGATTTATTTACTGAGCAACATAATAAAACTTGTAAGTAAGATATATTACCTGGTTCTAGTAGGTTCGATACATGATCAAAGTTAATGGATGATTGCATCTCCATGATTTGTAGAGCTGTCGGGAGCTGATAAGTGTCAAGTGGGGTTAGACTTCTTACAGACCATTCATCAACCCACTTTGTTGACTCGCAATCATTCCATGATTGAAGTGTACATGCATAACAAAAGCATGCCATCTTCCTTGTA
Organism: Sequoiadendron giganteum; assembly: GCA_007115665.2. Taxonomy (NCBI): domain Eukaryota; kingdom Viridiplantae; phylum Streptophyta; class Pinopsida; order Cupressales; family Cupressaceae; genus Sequoiadendron; species Sequoiadendron giganteum. Next base: position 622,683,057 of record CM021104.1, read on the forward strand.
TGGATAGTACATGTACCTGCATTGGAGCTTCTAAAAGAGTGTAGCTCGCTCGATCTTATTAGTGTACAACAATCCTCATATTTTGCAATGTTAGTATCATCTACTGAATGAAAAAATCTATGAACTAAAGAATTGCCTTCACTACCTAGACCCATTGAACCATTGCACCACTGGACAATTGATCTTGCATCTATCAACTTTACACTGTTTGTGTACTTTAACTCTTCTCATGCTAGGGCTCTTTTGATACATGCACCTGCTCTAGCATGCTCCCCCTTTCCATGCCCAACCTCTGAGAAGCTCCACTTATGTTGAACACCACTAATCCTATGCATCCTGCTCAACCAGTAAAACATTCTGGTGTTCTTGGATTGTGATGTACAATTATCTGACCATATGATATGTTGACTAAATGGTATGCCCCTACTAGCCAGATCGACATAGAACATATGAAAGCAACCTTGAACAAACTCTGCAGAATGTGTGCGATCATCACTGATGAAAAAATGATACTCCCTCAATACTTTCCTATTTTCCTCTGTACTATCATTTGCATGAATGAATGCTATATGTACAAATATAGAAACCTGGACAAAGTTGTAGTACTGTGATTGCACCTCATTCTCTGGTTGTAGTGTGTAGTTCTCAGCGAAGTCGACAACTGAAATGATATGATGAAGTGGAAATGTGTCCTTGCATAACTTGAACTGTGAGTCCAACCATTGTGCTCTGTGTGTATGCATTGCATAATCATAAACCACCCGATCATGAAAAATTCCCATTAACTGATACATTGGAATCTTATCACTAACCAATTCACACTTCTTTGCTTCTTTCCCATCTTTTAGACTGTATGCCACTATCGTATATTTTACAAATTTCACAATTTTGTCTCCAATTGTGTGTGTACTAGCCATGTGTTGGAAAATTGGAAAATGTTGCATGCCACCACAATGATCACATGTGCCATCCAAACATGATTTTTTGTAAAAAATTTGACCATCCTCTCTTTCACATAAAATGGAAGACAAAAAATTCCTTGACGATTTAGGTGGAGGCATTATATTACATTCCTGCAAAACATTGTCAGTATGCATATCTACACATATACGTCGATAAACATCATAATGGTTAGAAAAATCAATATGAACCCTACAACAACAAGTAGTGCGTGTGTGATTTATTTTGACATAAAAAGGCTTCAGCATTTCAAAATACCTTTGACATAATTTAATTTCAGGAAACTTTTGTACAAAATCAGCAAAAATTGGGTTTGAGTGGTATCCAAATAATGCATTGGATGTGGCTCACGGTTTATACTACCAATTATCCTTCTTACAACATCTCTTTGATTAGGAGAAGTCCTTGTGTTATCCTTCCAATAATTCACAATTAAAGATCTCAAGCTTTGAGCAATTCTTGTGTCTTTCCGTGGCACTCTACCCGAAAATGCCCATAACTCATTGCTATTTGGATCCTCCACTCTTTCACGCCTTCCTTTGGCTCTCATTAGAGATGATCTACTTATTTTCAAAGACTTACTTGCCTTTGTAAGGTTCACCTTGCTCCTTGTTTGACTGCTTAACAGTGTTATTGTCATCACACGTCGTGTGGCACAACTATCCTTCATGCGTGAGGTGGAACCCATGCTCTTGTATGCACTCATCAAGTTCCTTACAATGGAATTTTCACTTGAGTCATTCAAAACTCTTAGCCCAAGAGCCTTCATGGTGGGCCTAAATTTGAGTTGCCTCATCATTTCAACAAATAGTTGGCATCTTCCACCCTCACTTAGCTTCGCAAAAAAAAAGTCCATATCCTTTCTGTATATCTTTGACATGTACATTTTGGAATCTTATTAGGCATCCATTTCAAAACATTGGAATCAATATCAATAAAAAATGTAGGTTTTCTATGCAAAACTCTAGGGGGAGTTCGCAAATGTAAATTTGTGTCAATATTGGGAAGGTCAACAACATCGGGGATAGATTGTGTACCTTCAATTGGAGGTGCAATTGATGACATACCTTGAGATTGACATGTAAGCGATGTTGTACCTCCAACTTGAGATGTTGTTTGTCGAGTTCCTTCAAATAGAGATGTGTTCGCTGATGTACTTTCAAAACACAATGTTTTTGATGGTGTGTCTTCAATTGGAGATGTGATTTTCGATGTACCTGGAAACCCACATGTTGTTGTCAATGTGTCTTCAACTGGAGATGTGCATTGAGCTTCACCTATGGTTGATGATGTGCCCCCAACTTCTATATTCATTCCTGTCCTTCCACGAACTTTCCTCATTTGTGCCCTTTGTTTTGCCAATTTGACATCTCTCTTAGATTGCACATAAGTTTGTGGCTATATGGGCTGAAATTCCTTTGCTTCACAAGCTACATTTTTTGTTTCTCTTCTCCTTGCATTTTTAACTGCACGCTCTTCTGGTGTTAGAGGCTTCGGTCATTTTTTCGGCATGACCTTGAATGCTACATGTTCACAAACACACATAGAACAAAAGTAAGTAATGCATTTTACAAAAAAATTGATGCAGAGAGGGGTGGAAACCATTCAATACAACAAATCAATGAGAATCACAAACCTAGGGTATAAATTGCTGCCATCTAAATGAAAACTAGAGACTCTTGTGTTTATTTTTCTCAAAACTAAATTTTTGACTGTCAACAAAGTCATGAAGAATATGGATTCAAAGAAGGGTCTGTGATGCTATATCTTATCATTGTTCACTATTTTTTTGGCAATGAGGTTTTCCAAATTAGATGAAAATAAAAGTTTTCCAAATTAGCTGGAAAAAGAATGAAATACAATGAATTCCACTAGCCATGTTCGAAATGGACTACTATAAGCAATGCAAATAGAATTCATAAGTAAATTTATGTTAAGTTAATGTCATGTTTTTTATTTTTTTTGTTCTTCAAACTCATAAAAATTAAATTTTTTTATGCAAATCTAAAAATTGAACTTTTTAATGCAAATCCCATCTAATTCAATGTTGAATTCTAAGTCCAATTGTTATGATTAATAAAATCATTAAGGAAATTTAGTTTATACTGTCAAAAACAAACAAATATACTAAAGACAAAAATTTCAATTTACCAAAATAAATATATTACCTCAGATAATGTAAAATGATGTAGAAAATTCAAAATATCTTCTTCTACGTTGTCTACCATGCAGATTGGTGGTAAAAAGTTGATGGATCAAGCATAGATTGGTACAATATGAAGTCAACTGTAGAAAAAAAGGCATTTCTGACTCGGATAAAGCGCTGAACCAAACAAACACAGGAGAATGTGGGCCTAAATCACGGGGTCAACCCTTATTTTTAACGTTTCAAGGTAAAACCCATTTGGTGCTCGCCAAATATGTTCCTTTGAAAAGGAGAGACTTCAGAGAGAGGGAGTCAAAGTGGGAGAGAGGGGGTGGGAAGGAGAGACCTAAGAAAGTAGGGTGGGAGGTAAGTGAGGCTTGACAGAGAGGGATTGTGACATAAGTGAGGCTTAATCCCTCAACCCTTAAACCCTAATCCATAGAGACAGAGAGAGAGAGAGTGAGAGAGAGGGAGGGAGAGGGAGTGGGAGGGAGACACCCGAGAGAGAAGGAGAGGGAGACAAAGTGGGAGAGAGGGGGTGGGAAAGAGATACCTAAGAGAGTAGGAGAGAGAGGGAGTGAGAGATAGAGGGATGGGAGAGATACAAGGAGTGAGAGAGAGACTTGAGAGATAGAGAGGGGGTGGGAGGGAGAGGGAGTACTCAAGATAGAGGGATTCAAGAGAGATGGAGGGGGTGGGGGGAGATGCATGAGATAGAGGGAGAGAGAGAGTGTGAGGGAGATATCTGAGAGAGGGAGAGAGATAGGGAGAAAGACAAAGTGGGAGAGAATGAGAGAGAAGGAGTGGGAGAGGGATGGGAGAGAGATAGAGGGAGTGAGTGAGTGACATACCTAATTGAGGGATTAGGGTAGAGAGTTTAATTGGGTTGAAAGGTTTAAGTGTTGAGGGATTAGGGTATTGGTTTGAGGGTATAGAGTTTAAAGGAGATGGGAGAGAGATAGATGGATTGAGTGAGTGAGAGAGAGACCCGAGAGAGGGAGAGGGGGTGGTATGGAGAGACTTGAAAGAGAGAGAGAGGGAGGGAGTGGGAGAGAGACAGAGGGAGGGAGGGTTAAGGGTAGAGGGTAGAGGGTTTAATGGTTTAGGGTTTAAGGGTTAAGGGTTTAGGGTTTAGGGTAGAGGGGAGAGAGATAGAGGGAGTGAGTGAGTGTGTGAGAAAGAGAGACCTAAGATAGAGAGAGGGAGTGAGTGAGTGAGTGAGAGACCTAAGATTCCCTCTCTAGTTCTCTACCTAGTTGTCCCTCTATACCTATTTCTCTCTCCTTACCTCTCTACTCTCTATCTCACCACTCTCTCCATCTCACTTTCCTTCCTTCCCTCTCTCCCTCCTATCCATCCCTCTCTCCTTCCCTCTCTACCTACCTCTCACTCCACTACCTACCACTCTCTCCCTCACCCATCTTTCTCTCTTACTCTCTCCTTCCCTCTCTACTCTATATCTCTCCCCCCTTCCCTATCTAATCTATTTCTCTCTCTCCCCCTTCCTCTGTCCCCTCATTTTCTCTCCTCTCACTCTCTCTCCCTCTCACACAAACTCACCTCAATCTCCTCCTTTCCTCTCCCACCATCCCTCCACTCTCCACTTCTTTCTATCTATCATCTCTCTCTACATCTCCTTCCCTCTATATTTAAGGGTAGAGGGAGAGACTTGAGAGAGAGAGGGTAGAGGGTTTAAGGGTTTAGGGTTTAGGGTTAAGGGTATACGAGGGAGAGATAGAGGGATTTAGTGAGAGAGAGAGAGAGGGATGGAGTTAGAGAGAGATAAAGGATATAGGGCTAAGGGTAGAGGGTAGAGGACTAAGAGTGTAGGGGAGAGAGATAGGAATGAGTGAGAGAACTAAGAGAGGGAGAGGGGGTGGGAAGGAGAGACCTAAGAAAGTAGGGTGGGAGGTAAGTGAGGCCTGACAAAGAGGGATTGTGAGGGATGGGAGAGAGATAGAGTGTTTAAGGGTTTAAGGGCTAAGGGTTTAGGGTTGAGGGTTTAAGGGTCAAGGGATTAAGGGTTGAGGATTGAGGGATTAGGGTATAGAGTTCACTTGGGTTTAAGGGTTTAAGGGTTGAGGGCTAAGGGTAGATGGAAGAGGGTATTGGGTTTAGGGTAGAGGGTATCGGGGTGAGGGTTGAGTGTTTAAGGGTTTAAGGGTTGAGGGATTAGGGTAGAGAGGGAGGGAAGGATGGAGGGAGAAATAGAGGGAGAGATGGAGGGAGAGATGGAGGGAGAAGTGAGATAGAGAGGAGAGAATAGGAGAAAGGGATAGAGATATATTAGGGTTGAGGATTGAGGGTATAGGGTTGATGGATTAGGGTTCAAGGTCCATCATATAGGGTACAAGGTATAGGGGTTGAGGTTTTAGGGTTAAGGGTTTAGGATTGAAGGTAGAGGATTGAGGGATGAGGGTTGAAGGGTTAATGGTTTATGGATTGGGGTGGAGAGTTTAATTGGGTTTAAGGGTTTAAGGGTTGAGGGATTAGGGTTGAGGGTATTGGGTTGAGGGTAGAGGGTAGAGGGTTTAGAGGTTTAGGATTTAAGGGTTGAGGGTTGAAGGTTTAGGGTATAGGGTTGAGTGTTCAAGGTTTTAAGGGTTGAGGGATTAGGGAAGAGAATGTGGGATGGAGGGAGGGAGAGATGGAGGGAGAGTCTTGAGAGAGAGAGATAGAGGGAGTGAGTGAGTGAGTGAGTGAGAGAGAGAGACCTGAGAGAGGGAGAGGGGGTAGGAGGGAGAGTCTTGATAGAGAGAGTGAGGGAGGGAGTGGGAGAGAGATAGAGGGTAGAGGGTTAAGGGTAGATGGTTAAGGGTTGAGGTTAGAGGTTTAAGGGTTTAAGGGTTAAGGGTAGAGGGATAAGGGTAGAGGGGAGAGACATGAAAGGAGTGAGTGAGAGAGACTTGAGAGAGGGAGAGGGGGTATCAGGGAGAGAATTGAGAGAGAGAGAGAGGGAGAGGGAGTGGGAGTGGGAGAGAGAGAGGATGTGGGAGAGAGATAGAGGGAGTGGGTGAGAGAGACAAAGAGAGGCTTGAAAGAGGGAGAGGGGATAGAAGGGAGAGACTTGAGAGACAAAGAGGGAGGGAGAGTGGGTGGGAGGGAGAGACTTGAGAGAGAGATTGGGAGAGAAATAGAGGGCATGAGAGGGAGAGGGACTTGAGAGAGTGAGGGAGAGGGGGTGGGAGGGAGATACTTGAGAGAGATGGAGAGGTAGATAGAGATAGATAGAGACAGATGGAGGGAGAAGTGAGATAGAGATAAGGAGAGAAGAGGAGGGAGGGAGAAAGATAGATGAGGGTTGAGGATCCAATGTATAGGGTTTAAGGGAGATGGGAGAGAGATAGATGGATTGAGTGAGTGAGAGAGAGACCTGAGAGAGGGAGAGGGGGTGGTATGGAGAGACTTGAAAGAGAGAGAGGGAGGGAGTGGGAGAGAGACAAAGGGAGGGAGGGTTAAGGGTAGAGGGTAGAGGGTTTAATGGTTTAGGGTTTAAGGGTTAAGGGTTTAGGGTTTAGGGTAGAGGGGAGAGAGATAGAGGGAGTGAGTGAGTGTGTGAGAAATAGAGACCTAAGATAGAGAGAGGGAGTGAGTGAGTGAGTGAGAGACCTAAGATTACCTATCTAGTTCTCTCTACATATCCTACCCTCTCTACCTATATTTATCTCCCCTATCCCTTATTTTACCTACCTCTCCCTTCATCACTCTGTATCTCACCTATGTATCTCACCTATGTTCCCCTACCTACCTAGGGTTGAGGTATTAAGGGTCAAGGGTTGATAATTGAGGGTTGAGGGTTTAATTCATAGGGTAGAGGGTAGAGGGTAGAGGGTAGAGGGTAGAGGGTTGAGGGTTGAGGGTTGAGGGTTGAGGGTTGAGGGTAGAGGTTAGAGGGTAGAGGGTAGAGGGATTAAGGGTTGAGGGTTGAGGGATTAGGGTATAGAGTTTACTTGGGTTTTTTAATATAATTTTTGAACTAGAGAGAGAGATAGAGGGAGGGAGGGTTAAGGGTATAGGGTAGAGGGTTTAAGGTTTAAGGGTTAAGGGTTTAGGGTTAAGGGTTAAGGGTGTTAGAACTGAAATTTTCCACAAGAATTCCTAGGATTTTCCTATTATTTTCAATGAAAATCCATCAAAAACTTAAGATATTTTATTTATTCATGCCTTACATTTTCACTATCTTTCCCATAAAATTCATTAACCGCCTTCTACACTTTTCCCCCATTTATTTTCTTATATTTCATTACCTTCTCATAAAAAATCTAGCTTTACCGCCATTCAAAAGGTCCAAAAAATAACTTGTAACCCTTACCGCCCCTTTCATTTTCACTCTATAAGTCTTTACCGCGGCCTCCTGCAAAGGGGCTTGCGGTATAGTGGTAGCAGTTTGAAACGGGCATGAAGTGTTTACCGTGCTACCACGTGCAGTCAATTCATTGACCACGGTAGCATAGTAAACCGTTAGCAACCAACAAAGGCAGTGGCGAGTGGTTAAAGAAGGTAGTCAAGGTACCACTGCGGTACCGCTGGTGGTCAAACCACAGACCGCAGTAGCGCGGTGGATGGTAAGTCTTCAACGATGTGACAGTCAGGACATCTTACCGCGGTACCGCAGAGGGTTATCTTAAAGATTGCGGTGACCACGGTAAATAGGAGGAAATGGCTAGTGGTCACACCGTAGTACCGTAACCATGAAAATAAAGATCGCGGTGCCTGCGGTAAACTGTTGGGAGAAGCAGCTAACGGTTACCGTAGTACCGCTGATAGCGAATGCAAAGACCGCGGTAGCGTGGTAAGCAACGATGGAGATTGTGATGGTCAACATGGGGTCGGGTACCGCCATACCGTGGGTAGAAAAGTCAAAGCCCATGGTAGAGCGGTAAACACAAGGGAAGCCTTGGGAAAATAAATGTTAAGGGTGGTATAAGTAATAAATTGAAAAATTAAAAGTTGAACTATAGTCTAAATATTTTATTTGCTGATAAAGGCAATATAATCAAATATTTTTGACATAAATACAAACGGTCATAACCAGAAAATGAATGGGCATGACTCTTCGATTATAATGTATAAATGATTTGAAAATCTATTGTAAAAAAAAATAAAAAAATAAGGATAGGATAGACTACTGTAAGTACTATATTTTTAGAATGATGACATTCGAGGAGGCTATGTTGCATGTATGAATTTTAAGGAAGATAATGAAAAACTGTTAATTTGGTGATTTCATCCTAGCATCAATTGTTTGTTGAATTCTTGTGATTATCTGATTGTCTCCAATCTGATGTTTCTTGATTGTTTAAATTGAAGTATCAAGTATATATTTGATTTATCAGTACACATTTGTTGTTTCTGTGTGATTTGGTTCATTGGATTCTTTAAAGAAGAATTAAAACTCTCTTCAATCAATTACAGTAATCTGGGAATGTCATTTGGATCAGTAAGAAGAATCAGATAGGAGGGAGAGTCTTGAGAGAGAGAGGGATGAAGTAGGAGAGAGATAGAGGTTAGACGGTTAAGGGTAGAGGGTAGAGGGATGAAGTAGGAGAGAGAGAGAGGATGTGGGAGAGAGATAGATGGAGTGAGTGAGAGAGACAAAGAGAGGCTTGAAAGAGGGAGAGGGGATAGAAGGGAGAGACTTGAGAGACAAAGAGGGAGGGAGAGTGGGTGGGAGGGAGAGACTTGAGAGAGAGAGGGAGGGAGAGAGATTGGGAGAGAGATCGAGGGCATGAGAATACCAGTCAAAAGGGGGTTCCCTGCAACACAATGCAACTTTAGTCTCACACCAAATCAACTTTAGAGGTACCAATTTAGGTAGTGATGGTTTCTGGTTTTGGCACTAGGAACAAGTAGGTAGGACTTTGATTGGCATATTAGGATTATGGCTAAATTACCCTCTACCCTCTACCCTCCCTCTCCCTCTCTCTCACTAACTCCCTATATCTCTCTCTCCTTTACCCTTTACTCTCAACCATAAACCCTTAGCCCTTAAACCTTTAAACACTCTATATAGACTCTCCCTTATCCCCCCCTCTCTCTCAAGACTCTCCCTCCTACCCCCTCTCTCTCTCTTAGGTCTCTCTCTCCCTCTATCTCTCTCCACTATACCCTTAACCCTAAACCCTTAACCCTTAACCCTTAAACCCTAAACCCTTAAAAACTCTACCCTCTACCCTCTATCTCTCTCCAAATCCCTTCCCCTCTCTCTCTCTCAATTCTCTCCCTCCTACCCCCTCTCCCTCTCTCAAGTATCTCTCTCTCACTCACTCTCTCTATCTATCTCCCCTCCATCCTTAACCCTTAACCATTAAACCCTCTACCCTTTACCCTCTATCTATCTCCAATTCCCTCCCTCCCTCTCTCTCTCTCAAGTCTCTCCCTCCTACTTCCTCTCCCTCTTTTAGGTCTCTCTCTCACTCATTCACTCCTTCTATCTCTCTCCCCTCTACCCTTAACCCTCTACCCTCTACCCTCTACCCTCTACCATTAACTCTTAACCCTCTACCCTCTATCGCTTTTCCACTCCCTCCCTCCCTCTCTCTCTCACTAACTCCCTATATCTCTCTCTCCTTTACCCTTAACTCTAAACCCTCTCTCTCAATCTATATCCACCTTCCTTCTTCTCTCTCTAACTTCTCCCTCCCTTTCCCTCTCTCCTTACCTCTCTACTCTATCTCTATCTCAACTCTCTCTACCTACATATATATCATTCCCTCATCTCTCTCTCCCTCTCTCAAGTCTCTCTATCTCTCTCGTGTGTCTACCCTTAACCCTTAAAACTCTCTACCCTCTATCTCTCTCCCACTCCCTCTCTTTATTTCTCTCTCTCTATCTCACGTCTCTCCCTCCTACCCGCTCTCCCTATCTCAATTCTCTCTCTCTCTCTCTCTCTCACTCACTCACTCACTCACTCCTATATCTCTTCGCTCTACCCTTAGCCCTCTACCCTATATCTCTCTCTTGCTTGATCCCTCTCTCTCTCAAGACTCTCCCTCAAATATCCTCTCCCTCTCTTAGGTCTCTCTCTCTCTCACTCACTCCATCTATCTCTCTCTCAAGGGTAGAGGGGAGAAAGATAGAGGGAGTGAGTGATTGAGTGAGAGAGACCTAAGAGAGGGAGAGGCGGTAGGAGAGAGAGACTTGGGAGAAAGAAAGAGGGTGGGATGGTTAAGGGTAGAGGGTAGAGGGTTCAATGTTCAATGTTTAAGGGTTAAGGGTTTAGGGTTAAGGGTAGAGGGGATATAGATAGAGTGAGTAACTGAGAGAGAGAATTGAGAGAGGGAGAGGGGGTAGGAGGGAGAGACTTGAGAGAGAGAGGGAGGGGAGATATATAGACTCTCCCTTATCCCTCTCTCTCTCTCAAGACTCTCCCTCCTATCCCCTCTCTGTCTCTTAGGTCTCTCACTCACTCACTCACTCCCTCTCACTCACTCCCTCAATCTCTCTCCCCTCTACCCTTAACCCTAAACCCAAAACCCTAAAACCTTATCCCTTAAACCCAAAACCCTAAAAACCTCTATAATATACCCTTAACCCTCTACCCTCTATCTGTCTCCCACTCCCTCCCTCCCTCTCTCTCTCTATCAAGTCTCTCCCTCCTACCCCCTCTCCCTTTGCTAGGTCTCTCTCTCTCACTCACTCCTTTTATCTCTCTCCCTTCTACCCTTAACCCCCTACCCTATAGCATCTACTCTCTATCTCTCTCCCTTCTATCCTTAACCCTCTACCCTCTGTTAGAACCTAAAATTTCCATCTAAAACCCTAAGGTTTTCGCACAAATTTCCACAAATTTCCATAAAATTCCTAAGGATTTATCCTCATTTGAATCTAATATTTCCCTACTTTTTCATAAAAATGGTTTATTTTATTGTCCATTTCATTATTCACTTTATACCATTACTGCTCCTTCTAAAAAATAAAAAAAATCATCATTTTAACCCTTACCGCTATACCGCGGGGGGCCATTGTACTATCCATGGTAGCATGGTGGTCGGGTAGCGGTCAATGGAGCCAACATGAAGTGTTTACTGTGCTACCGCGCGTGGTCAATTCATTGACCGTGGTAGCGCGGTAAACCGTTAGTCATTGGTGAAGCAGCTAAGGAGCTGGCTGATAATGTTCACCGTCGTACCGTGCACAATCAAACCACAGACCGTGGTGGCCGCGGTAAACAGGTAGCGGTTAGCTAATGGTTAAGGCACGGCTGAGGAAGTGTAAAAGAAATTCATCATGATAAATATATAGTATATTATTTGAACTATATTTAATATTTTTTAACTATTATTTAATAAATATTAAATATTGTTAATTAATATTTCATATTATTTGATATAAAATATTATCATAAACATTAAATATTAATTAATGTTACTTGTCTACAATCCGCAAGGCAAGGCCCCATAGTATATACAGACTATAATATAATAATAATATATTATATTATTATATAAATTATTATTTATACATTATTATAATATATTATAATATAATATATAATATATTATTATATCAATTGAACCATAATTTAATATTTTATTATAAATATATTTATTTATGATTTATTATATCATCAATAATAATAAAACTAATATATTATTTATTATAATATATAATTATATAAATAATAATATAAGGATTATAACATATATATATTATTATATATATATATTTTTTGGTAAGTAAGAGGCGAGTTTTAATAATGATGTTGGAATTTGGCCTGCTAGAGGTGAGATCACAAAAGAGAGATCTCATCTCCACAGATTTTGGAAATACATTTGTTTAATTTAGCCATAATCCTAATATGCCAATCAAATTCCTACCTACTTGTTCCTAGTGCCACAACCAGAAACCATCACTACCTAAATTGGAACAAAAACATACATCATTGCCATCCTAGCTACACAAGTGCCCAACACACATATTTGAGCAGTCACCTGGTACTAACCATTTTATGCAACACAACATGGTAGAGGGTAGAGGGTAGATGGTTTAGGGTTAGGGTAGAGAGGGGAGAGAGAGAGAGAGAGAGAGAGAGAGAGAGAGAGAGAGAGAGAGAGAGAGAGAGAGAGAGAGAGAGAGAGAGGGAAATAAGGTAGAGATATTGCGAGAGAGGAAGCAAGGAGGTAGAGAGAAATAGGTATAGAGGGACAAATAGGTAGAGAGCAGCAGATATGAAAGCAGAGATAGAGGGAGAGGTGAGAAAAAATATGCCGAGGCCTAGGTAGATAGAGTTTGGAGGAGATAAAGAGAAGTAGAGGGAAGAGTTAAGAGTAGAGGGTAGAGTGTTTAAGGGTTTAAGGGCTAAGGGTTTATGGTTTAGAGTAAAGGATAAAGGAGAGAGAGATATAGGGAGTTAGTGAGAGAGAGAGAGAGAGGGAGGGTAGAGGGTAGAGGGTAGAGGGTTAAGGGTAGAGGGGAGAGAGATATAAGGAGTGAATGAGTGAGAGAGAGACCTAAAAGAGGGAGAGGAAGTAGGAGGGAGAGACTTGAGAGAGAGAGAGAGGGAGGGAGGGAATTGGAGAGAGATAGAGGGTAGAGGGTTAAGGGTAGAAGGGAGAGAGATAAAAGGAGTGAGTGAGAGAGAGAGACCTAACAGAGGGAGAGGGGGTAGGAGGGAGAGACTTGATAGAGAGAGAGAGAGAGGGAGGGAGGGAGTGGGAGACAGATAGAGGGTAGAGGGTTAAGGGTATATTATAGAGGTTTTTAGGGTTTCAAGTTTAAGGGATAAGGTTTTAGGGTTTAGGGTTTAGGGTTAAGGGTAGAGGGGAGAGAGATTGAGGGAGTGAGTGAGTGAGTGAGTGAGAGA
>CM021104.1:622696067-622891699 GCA_007115665.2 Sequoiadendron giganteum
AGAAGTAGAGAGGGAAGGAGAGATGGAGGGAGAGGTATGGATGGAGAGAGAGAGGTAGGTAGAGAGAGGGAGGGAGGGGAGATATAGAGAATTAGAGAGGGAAGGAGAGATGGATGGAGAGGTAGGGATAGAGGGATAGATAGGGATTTAGAGAGAGAGGTGAGAGAGAGAAATGGAGAGGTAGGTAGGTAAGGAGAGGTAGGGGAGATAAAGAGAAGTAGAGAGGGGGGAGAGATGGAAGAAGAGGTAGGGAAGGAGAGAGAAGGAAGGAGAGAGAGAAGGAAGGAGAGAAAGAGGGAGGGGATAGGCAGGACAGGGAGAGGAGGAAATGGAAGGAGGGGTAGATAGGGATATTGAGAGGGAAGGAGAGAGAGATGGACATGTAGAGACATAGTTCTTGAGCTCAAGGAAGATATTGTTAGATAAAGCGATGGAGATAGTGAGAGAGAGAGGTCTAGGGAATAAGAGATGAAAATGAGTGAGATAGATGAAATTCGACCTCTTGAGTACTAAAATTTGACCTCCTGATTACTAAAATTTGACATGCTGATTACTGAAATTTGACTAAGTGTGAAATTTTTAAGATCTTCCAAAAACTAGAATTTGCACTATAACTCTTAGAGATCTGAAACCACTCTCAAACATCCTACCCATATATACATGGAATATAACTTAAAGTATAAGAAAGTAAATTTCCATATGTAAATGTCAACTTATACTTAAATGTTTATTTCATGTATATAATTTTCTTGATAGAGAAAGCAAAAATCTAGTTATGTGCAAAGCAGGCCATTTCGCGCTCACCAAAAGGCTTGCTTTAGACATGTTAATTAACATGATTTGCTAAATTTTCTCATATTTTTGACTGTGTCCCCCATCTCATTTGCTAGTCTTTCAATGCAAGTTTAAAAAAAAAATCATGATAGAGTTAATCTCTATCTCAGCTATCTAAATATATAATTCTTTTTTCATTTTGATTTAGTTAAGGTTTTGATCCATGGCTTCTATTGTAAATGCCTTCGTTTTTGGTCAAAAACCAACATGTGCTAGGTTTCGGATAGATTTTTACACATTCATCAGAATGTGAAACAAATTATGTTTTTTGAAACTAGACTCCATTCTACACATGAAAAAAAAATCAATTTTTGATTAGTTTGCAAAAAATTTGGGGGGGAGCACGCTCAAATTTCAGCTTTTCAGGATGTGTCCACTTTGAAAATTCATAAAATATTATATATTCATTAAAAAAATTATCCGAAAGAAGGAGGATAAACTACATGGTGTTAGCTAATTTCTCACCATTGGGATTTTTGAAATTCTAAAGAAAAGTTAACCAAAAAGGGGGGAGCCCTCAGGAGCTATGCTATTTTTTTGATAAAAACAGGACCTGTTTTGGGCCCCCCCCTTTTTGAGACCCTTAATCTTCATTAATTTCAAAAAACAATAGTAGCTTAGAAACTAGACTCAGAGCACTTCAACTTTTGTTCTTGCCGCATCTTGAAATTTTGAGCGTAACTATCTTCATTTTCTCGTGCAAATCAGATTTTCCTAATTTCAGAAAAAAGTGGCATCTTAAGAGCCAAAATTGTGTCACAGATTGGTGCACTTATCCAGTGTCTATGGGGGAGTTTATGTCAGGGATGCGCACATGGCATGCAAAATTATACATGGTGTTGTCGTCTTGACATGATTCTTGCCTCTAGAATCTTTAGAGGCGTTACATTTTCCATTGGGGCCAAAGTTTAATGTTTCTACACCTTTCAACCGACATTTGAATGTCTCTTTCCCTCCCAAAATCATCAAAAAATGACCCTCTCATTCTCATTGATCTCTCTACACACTCTTGAACTTATTTACATTCTTGACAATTTCTCATGCCTCTACACAACTCTTGAGCATATTATTGCAACTTCTTGGCTACTTACTGCACTATCAACTCTACCATTCCAGCATCACTGCATTCCTCACATCTATCACATAAGTTGCAACTTGGTTTCTTGCAAGAAATCCTTTGGCATCATTGTGGCCATGTCAACTTTGCCATGGTTGTAAGCTTGCATTCCTTTCTCATTGGCCTTGAGTGCCTCTGGTCGAGGGTGGTATTATTCATTTACTATTACATTGTTGTTGGATTTGAGTAGAATAGTGCTCTTCGTAGTGTTCAACATTTTTCTTTTATGTACTTTCTTTATCACATTTCTACTTCTCTATCTATCTGGTTGTTTGTGGAGGTGGAAATAGGTCCAAAATGGGGGTTTAACTATGACAAGCCCCGAGATAGCTCCAACATTTTTCCTTGTTTTGTTGTGTGTAGGTCTTTCATTTGTATGGAGCTTGTGAGATAACTAGATCTTTCATGAGTTTAACTCTTACCTTTTGTCATTCTTGTCATTTCTTGATAGCATCTCTCTTAGTATCTCTATTATTCTATCATTTCTTGCTTTCATAATCACTTCAAACTTCAATAGCTATTTTTTTAGTAGGTTTTTAGTGCCTCTATTTGTTCCTTTTCACTATCTATCCATATAGTTGACAACACACTTGTAATACGCTAGGGTTTCACATTATTTTCCTTGTTGTGCATTGCTATCCTCTGGTAGAGAGTTGAAAGAGTCACAGTTTGGGTTCCAAAAACTTGCTCGCTTAGTCCAAACATAACTTTTGGGTCAATAGATCGACAAAAGCATTGAGAGCGCTCTTCATTTTCTACCCTTAACATCAAACACTATCCTAAACCCTTGTTCCACTTGAGGTAGATTATGGAAGACTTCTACTCTTGGCTCTTTATGACCTAGAGCCTTGGACGTGGTTGGTCCCCCTCCTCTACATGAGGGTATCGTGTAGCAAGATGAATTGCCTATTCTTTTCTCTAAATGGGTATGGATTTTTTGTTTTTATGGAAGCCACATAAATTTCACCAAAATGAAACATAAAAATATGGTGGCTCTAAGATTAGTGTCCATAACCTAGGTCCACTTCCATATTTTTATAAATTTTATTGCCAGATATAGATCAACAAGGTGAATTATTTGACTATGAACCTTAAAGGTGAGCCAACTAAACCTAGATCTATATCCTAAGGAGGGATTGGAAATAATCATAAATATTTTTGAATTATTAACTTATTGATCGTATATGATGCAAAATCTTAAAGACTGTAAGTTGGAAATAATAGTTTACCAGTGGATCTAGGGAACATAGAGAACAACACATATGCTCAAAAAAATTGGTTTCAAGGTACCTAAAGGACTCATTTTCCCCTGGGTGAATGGGTCTTTGGAGAAGTTTCTAGGCCAAATTTTTGGGTCCTTTGGTGCAAGATCCGAGCTTCTATTTCCTCGAGTCTCACTATTGGAAAGTCAAAAATAAATTATGAATATGAGTTTCCATGGCTTGACAACAATGGTGACAAGAAAAATGAATGAATCTAGCAGTGGGAATGGTGGAAGAAGCTTGGCAAGGCTCATGGACTAATCAGCCAAGGGTAAAAAACTAAGCTATGAAGAACCTGGTGAGGATCCTAAAGAAGAGGCTTCAACCACCATTAATGTGATAAAAAAGGAGCTATTTGTGGTCCTAGGTGAAGACCTCTCGGTGGAATCTACTAGTAGTGAAGAGGATAAAGAGATGGAGGGTTCTAACCAAGAGGTGGTCCAATACTCAGAGGATAATGAAGATGAAGGGGTTAAGAAAATTGAAAAAGACATTAAGGATGTGGTTATGAAAGTACGAGAGATTTAGAAGAGTAGGCCATGTTGGACATGGAAGAGGATGTGTATGGTAAAGATACTATTGACATTAGGGATAAGGATGAACAAGGAAAAAAAAATGACTCTAGTAGTGGGAAGGGTGGAAGAAGGTAAGCAAGGCTTGTGGGACAATCATCCAAGGGTAAAAATATAAGTTATGAATAACATGGTGAAGATCCTAAAGAAGAGGCTTCGACCACCATTAATGTGAGAAAAAAGAACCATTGGTGGTCTTGGATGAATACCTCTCAAAGGAATCTACTAGCAATAAAGAGGATGAAGAGATGGAGGGTGTTGACCAAGAGGTGGTTCGAGAGTCAAAGGACAATGAAGATGAAGGGGTTAAGGAAATTAAAAAAGAAATTAAGGATGTGGTTTTGAAAGTTGTGGAAGATGTGGAAGAGTAAGCCATGGAAGACATGGAAGAGGATGTGCAGGGTAAAGATAGGCCCTTTGAATTTTATCTCACTCAATTCTAGGATTTGCAAGACAAACCATGAACAAAATCTAGACAAAGCTTTCAATAATTTAACGTCTATTACTCTAGGTATTATGTAGAGGGTTATTTTTGGCACTGTGAATGGTGTGGACAAAGTGAGGAAAGGCCATAGAAAGATGAACTCCTCTTAGGCTGCGAAGGTGCAACTAGATGATAGAACTACCAAAGTGATGGAGCAGTGCAATGAGGAGATGGAGTAGTTGATTGAGGAATGGAACTTAATTTACAATCCAAAAAGTAATTAGGGTCATTAGTGTCTCTTTTTTTGATTGTTGAGGGGTAATGGTACATTTTGGGCCTGTGTGCCCACTCGTTAATGTAGGTGTAGGCTTTGTTTTTTGGCCTTTTCCCTTATGTTTGGATTTTGGATCTTGTTGTTTCATTCTAGCCAAGGTGGTTATTCTATTGTAAGGTGTTGGTTTTCTTTTTTCCCCTACTATTTTGTATGGTAGTTTTGCTGGCCGATAGGCCTAGTTTTGTTTTTTGGTTGGGTTGAGGGGCCCTTTTCCCTAATTTTGTTATAAAAAACAATTGTGACAACTTATGCAATGTTGCAAAATTTCTCTTTGATATCCATTCATTCCTTCTATCACCTATAATGCTATATATACAAAGAGAAGAAAGATTGCTTGTTTTTGAATTGGGGTTTACCTTAGTCAAACACCATGTTTGGTAATTAAATCTTGATAGAATGATAATGGAAATTAATAAATGGAAGTAATGATGAATAGAAACTTGTTTTCTACAACTCACTAAACCTTTAATAGCTACCTTTAAAGGATTGAAGACAAACACATCAATCCAAGGAATCAAATCTTTCTTTTCTTGATTTTATGGATACTTGAATTATTGGATGCTTTAGGATCAACAATTCATATTAGCCTTCAGAAGATGACATGAACACACATAAGCTTGAACAGGATGATAGGATCTTTAATACTGAAAAAAATGACTAATAAATATTCTCTTGAATGTTCTTGACAACAATATTTTCTCTTAGGAAATCTCCTAAAAGTGTGTTAGAATGACTTAGATTTGAGTTGATAAAAATACTATATGCAATTATAGGTGTTATAATGCCTAGATTTGAATTGATAAAAATATTGTATTTATAGGTGTTTATCGAATTTCCCGAAAAATAGAATCCAAAAGCCAACAATTGCATAAGAAATTTGAATAATTAAAATACCACCAAAAGCATATTAAAATTTGGGACCTAGGACTTGTAGTGTCAAAAATGGGGTCCTTTGACATTTTCACACTCATTTGGGTCCTCCTTGTGGATTTTGGCCTAATGTTTCCTTGATTTAATAGTGTTGTAATGTGGATAACACATTCAAATTGGGTCTTGGGACCTTGTGAACTAATTCATTTCAATGGTGCCTTGCAAAAGTGTTGTGAAGTGTTGTAACAAACTTTCACACTTTTATAGGGTTTTATCAATTAACTAAGCATAATAAACATAATTTTAATCATAATTAACATTAATCTTTCCTTATTTAGAGTGTTGCAAAGTGTTATAACACACCTTCACATTCCTCTAGAATTTTCATTAATAATTGGGCTTCTTTATGCTTTAATTGGCCCTATTTTGTATCCAAAGCCTCATTTATTGCATCTTTTCGAGGATAATCTTGACACCAATCAATAAACAATCATAATTTAGGTGTTTCTAGCTTGTGTGGACCATATTTAGTGTTTGGGACTCATTCACAACCTTGGGCGAATGAGCCCCACTTAGGTCTTTTTGGCCCCGATGTAGGTTTCACACACTTCTTAGTACTTTTCTTTTTTGTCCCATACATTGTGCCTGGGTGGACTCATTCACCACCTTGGGAAAATGAGTCCCGTGTGACCAAAATTCAAATTTTTGGTGAGATGTTATTCTCCTAGATTTGATGTCGGCTTTTAGTGTTGTAATTTTGAGATTTTTTGCATAATTGAGTATAAATACAAGGTTATTTCACTCATTTTAATCCTAACACACCTAGAATTCAAGAGATCACTTAGAAAATATTACAAGAATTCAAGAGCTCTCAAGAGATCATTAAGCATTCACAAGAGCATTCAAGACATTTCAAGGGCAAATTATCAAGAATTTTAGAGCATTCTTCAAGTGCCAATCATCATGTCAAAGATTGCATTCTTCATGTTTGTTATTGTGCTAACAATTGTGATGTAGAGTTCATGATTCAAGCAAGCATTGCATTGAAGATCAACATCATTCAAGCAAGAATCAAGAACCACATCCATTTCAAGCATAATTACAACACCTTATTGTGAGGGTTTGGTGAGTGATTTTTTCTTCTTGTGTGTGATTTGCAGGGATAGGTTGAAAATTTTTCAAGAAGAAAAGTTGGAGAAAAGTTGTCAAATCCCTAAAGTTTTGAAAGTTGTCATCAAGCCTTGGAGAAGCTTGGAGAAGATCTACAAGTAAAATTTTGTAGTTTTAGATGCATAAAACAATCAAAAAGAGCAAAGCAAATTGAGAGGCACATAATCTAGCTCAAAACTTCTAGAAAATCAGAAGTGGGCTGATTCACCACTATTGGCGAATGAGTCCTATTGTACAAGCTTGACAAATATTTTCACAGATTTGGATACCCTTTTGGCTGAAACCTATATTTGCACATTTTCTTGAAAGCAGGATTGATTCATCCAACTTGGATAATGAGTCCCAATCAACAACAATAATAGATTTTTTAGTGATCTAGACCTCCATTCTTCCTTCTTTAATCTCCCAAGCATGCACTTTCAGTTTCATAGCTTTCTATTACCTTTTGTTCATCTTTCTAGGTCATTTAGGGTTAGTGTGCATTCAATTAGGGTTTTGTTTTACAACTTGCATTACATTGTGTTTTCCAAGTCAAAACTTGGTGTTCAACCCCTCATTAGCTATCATTCAATCCCTAGAACAATCCCTTTGCAAGATTTCAATCTCCTTTGTATTGAAATCTCAAGGGTTTGATCTTGAGTGAAGAGTAAGGAAATGGTCTCTCTCCTTTTAGGTCCAAAACCCTAGAAGCGAAAGAGAGGAACCCCAATTTTCATCTTTTCAAGACTTAAGGAGGACCCATTTTCCCTTGGGCAGATGGGTCCTGGCCTAAAATTCTAGGAAACATTCATTTTGGCATTATTAAAATATTAATTACATTAATTAAATATAGGTTTCCCTTTTGGAAAATGAGATAAATAAGGCTTTGGAATGTCTAATTTGGAAAATTAGGAGCTTAATTAAGTCCGATTAATTAAGTGTAATGCCCCAACACGTAACCCTAGAGGACGATGCAAACACAATGGAAGTGTAACAATTTTTTTTTTAAAGTGCAATTAACAACAAGTAAAGTGAACTAAACTTAACACATACATCCTCTAAGGTACACGACAACACTTACATTTGAATCCCATAACATACAAAAGTAAACTAAACCATAGCATATAAAATAATACTCATGAAATAAAGAGCATACATCCAATAACATTAAACTCATCTCATAAGATAAAAAGTACATTTTACACCATTCAAAGCTTGCATTCATTCAATTAAGCAGTTGGAAAGGTCATTTCCAAAATGAGGTAGATCATACAATAATATTACAATTACAATGATACAAGGATCCTCCTCGAATACAAATGAGGAGTAGTACATATACAATAACATCCAACTGATCCAAAAGAACATAAAATAATGTACAAAGCAATTGAAACACACGAGTTCTCCAATCTAGAAGATCCCTCCAACGCGAACATGAATTGGGAACCCAATGGTGAAAGGTGCATGTTCCACCCAACCAAGGGGTACCTGAAGGCTCACCCCCCATGCTAGGAGATACCAAAAATGATTCCTAGGCAAAACCAACAACCTCTAGACACAGAAAATCAAAAGACTAAACTATACAAGAATAATACTTGAACATAACTTAGGTTACATTGCTTCCAAAGTAAATGAATCAAGTATATCAACTACACAACACAAGTTGTTATCATAGGAGGAGTGTCATCACAAAGTAGCATGGGTTACCCTGAAAAATATTCCTAGGCCTTGGCCCCCATCTTGGGTTACCCTGGTAGCCTCTCATGACCCCCAACCCCACATGCAAACCGATGTAGAATCAAATATCTTTCAAAGGGACAAGATAATGATCTTGCCATTCTAGGCCTTCTCGTCTCATCCGAAGTCTAAACAAGCCCTTGAGCTCATGAGCGAGGCACAATTAAAAAGTTATATGTTTTAAGCTACCCTTTCCCCTAAGACTTTTATTTAATTTGAACTGAATTAACTAACTCTCACATGAGTTACCCTGACACCATTTTGTGTGCCGACCCGCATTGAGAACCACTCCCCTATTGACAACACAAGGATATAATCCAATATCCATGGGTAAACAAAGGTGCACAAAATGGATAATAAATCCCCATCCAAAATACAAGAGGCAACACATCTTGTTCATAGTAACCGAGAGTTTAAACTGAATCACAACCAAGTGCACTACCCAAGGAAAACAAAGGGCTGAACCATAAATCACAACAACCCCCTCATAAAATTACAACATCTGGAAGACTTACATACACAACTAACATATTTCCCAACTTATGTGAATAGAAGAAATCCTAATTTAATAAGCAATTCACCTGCAAGTAATAATACTACCATTAGGATTTCCTAAATGCAATTTTTATCTCAAGAAAACAATAATACATTGATCGAATAATTCTAACTCAATGCAATCTTATTTATAGGAAAAAAAGGAAATTAAATCTAATTGTTTATTTCAATAAATCCCAATTACTTCAATATTAAAAATCAATTTCCTCTTTTAAAATCATTTTATTTTAAATCATCTAACTTGTGCAATTTAATGCACCTATCATAAAAATTCATTTAAATATACATATATATATATATATATATATATATATATATATATATATATATATATATTGAATATATACATAATTATATATAATTATATATACATATATATATATATATTATTTAATTATTAAAACTTAAATCCAATTTCCAAATATAAATATTAAATATATATACATATATATATACATATATATATATATATATATATATATATATACAAATATATATAAATATATAATTATATATATATATGTTTATGCATGTATATATATACATAATATATATCATATATATTTTAATTTCTAATTGATAAAAATAAAAGTTTTATAAAGGAGGATGAAGTACGATGGTACACCATCAATATTTCTTGGTTGGGAGCTCACAGCCGAACCCCCATGGAGGGGGCACGACCACTGTGGGGGTTAGCGCTTATGCTGCCTTCACAGTGCCAGATCACCTATGGGGAGTCGGCTATAGGGTAGCCTCATCGCTCCCCCAAAACACATGGTTTATACTTATAATATTTGAATTAAAAATTGCGAATTAATATCGTCGTACAAATTTCGTCCGTCTAGTTTTTCAATAAAGTTTTTTATCAAGAAAAATAAATATTTACATATATGTATATATGTATATGTAAATATACTAATATATATATATATGTGTGTGTGTGTGTGTGTGTGTGTGTGTGTGTATTAATATATATATATATCAAAATGATTGCTTCAAAAGCAATTTAACAAATTTCTCTATAGGAGAAGATTTACAAAATTTTTGTAGAAAAGCCAATTTTTACAAAAAAGTCTATAGAAAGATGTTTTCAAATTTTTACCCGAGGTTTTTAATTTCCCTAGCCAAATAGATCTCATTGGAAGAAAAAAAAGAAAACAATAATCTTCTACAGGAAAATATTTTTCAATACATTCAGAGGATTTTCTACAGATTTTGATAGGAAGATTTAAATTCATTCTCACAGAGGTTTTCTAAATTTTCTATTGCTTCCCTTTTGGGATTTATTTTGTTTAAAAATAATTCCTACAGAGGTTCTAAAGCTTTTATGAAAATTTTCCAATTTCAAAACAAATCACAGCTTTAACTCAAATAAACTTTTATTCATTGTACATGCAATCTTTTCCAAAACAATAACTTATTCTAAAAGCCTTTCCAATTTAAATTTAAATAAAAAAATTAAAGAACCTGTTCCAGAAGTTTGAAGAGATGAAGATTGAAGTAGAGCCTCGCCTTCAGATTCCAAAATTTTTCAAGCTTCTTCCAATAAATTCCTTTTTCTAAAAAGTTAAAAAATGAAAACTAGAGCCAAAAATTTTCCCGAGAACTTCTTCCCCAATTTTCAACAACCCCCAATTTTTCAATAGCCTCCTCCAATTTTCAACAACCTCCCCAAAATATCTTTTTCCATTGCCGTGAAGTAACCTCTTTCCTCTTTCAGTTAATGCAATTATTCTCTCCAAGAATTAATTTCCAACAACAATGTTTAATTTTTCTAACACATGTCACAAATAAAATATCTTTCCAACCAAATCACAAATACTTCCTCTAAAATATTTACAAGATATTTGTGCATTTAATAATTCAAAATCACATATTAATTTCTAATTAAATTCAATCTAATTAATTTAATCACTTTATAAAATGAATTTAATCTCAAAGATTAAATTACTTTACAAAATAAATTTAATTTAATTAATTAAATCAAACATAAAGCTTCTAACAACATTGATCAAGATTAATTAAATATTCATTTAAAAATATATTATAAACATTAATTTCCATTAATTTCCCACAAAACATACCTTGCAAAATAATGAAATGACAAGGCAAATAGGGACAACAAAATAACTTAGCATGACCAAACCAAAGACTGACGAAACACTATGACTAGGGTTGTGGTTTGACAAGGAAACCCTATTAGTATCTCCCAATCAACTATTTCGTTGGAAAATGTACACGCTCAAACCTGTGAATCCAGGTGGAGTCGATGTCCTGTACTTGCAATCCTGCAATCAAAATATGTCGTACATGTATATATAGATCATGAACAATCACACCATGAAGAGAAAATCATGGAATCACATGGCACTCACAAGCGAGCGATACAATCCCATTCCCTTCACCAATACAGTGTCACATCAAAACTGAAAAAACTAAAGCATCAAATAACTGCATATTTACATATATCAATATCAACTCAAATGATCCATTATGCTAACCAAAAAGCATGTCATAATCAATAATCATCAATATAGTGTACCATCACATCACAATATAAAAATCATCATCGCTCCAATGCCAACAATCAAATAACAACAACATAGTATCACAGTCTATCAAAGTAAAAGAACTATCTGAAAACATAAGAAAATCAGAGGGGTGCTACATTAAGGGACCCAAATATAGTGTGAAATTGTAAACGTATACAATTTCATACACTATAGTTGAAATGAGACATTTTTGGGTGTCGTAGTTTGATAGAATATCATGCCACTGTTTGACATTTTTTTGGTCATAGGTTTGTTAAGAGACTTTGTGTGTCCAATGTATCTTAAAAGGGTTAAGTTTCTTTGCCAGTGAAAATGAGCCTCGATTACTAGTAACTTGATAACCTAGATTTTTTGGCATTATTAGTTCAATGTCATGATTTGTGGAATGGAAATACCACTCCTAGCACACTTTTACCAAACAAAATTAAGGAATTTTGTAACATTACATTATTCACCATTATAAACACAAAAAATTGACTTAATAGAAATCAAGGTAGGTATTTACAGGTGAACTTGATCTCTACCTTTCATATGATATAATGTATTCCTACATGCCAAATTTTGAGAGAATAGTTATGAATTTTTATTTATTTTTATTCTTAGGGTTCTTAAAATACTCTGCATGTCCAATGTAGCCCAAAATGATCGATATGCTTGGGAAATAAAAATACACCTCTAGTAGTAGTAGCCCACCCATTAAGAGGTGTTATAAATTTTAGTTTGATGCCATAAGGTGCAAAATATAAAATATTACTCCTAACACACTTTCACTAAATAAAATTGAAGCATTTTACAATATTACATTCATTGCCACCAAATAAAAACAAAATTTAATTAAAAAAAATGGAAATAAGTATTTATGGATATATACATAATTCCCATATGTAGGTTCAAACAAGACATTCCTAAGTGCCATAATTTGAGAGAAGAATTATGTCATTTTTTTAATTTTTTAGTCTTAGGGATCTTAAGAGAATTATTAGTCTAATGTAGCCTAGAAGAGTCAAGATGCTTTGACATTGAAAATACACCTCCAATAGTAGTAACCTACTCACTTTGGATGTGTTGGTGTTATCAATCCAATGACATGAGGCATGAAACGCAAAATATCACTACTAGCACCATTTCATTGAAGAAAATATATATTTGTAATATTACATTCATCACCACCATGGGAATATAAATTAGAGATGAAAGAAATTGAGATATGTATTTTTCGGAAAATTTTACATCAACTTGTAGGTTCATATGGGACATTCCTAAGTGTCGTAGTTTGAGAGGATAGTTATGCCAAAATTTGACACTTATTTTTAGTTTTTGTGCTCCAAAGAGACTTTGTTGGTCTAATTTAATATAAAAGGATTGGGATGATTGGAAATCAAAAAGAAACCTCTAGTACTCGTAACCTACCCACTCAAACATGTTAAGACTATTAATTTGGTGACACAATGTGCAAAATAAAAAAAATCTCTCTTATTGCCCTCTCATTGAATAAAAATCATATATTTTACTGCACTACATTCATCATTACTCTGGACAAAAAAAAAGAAAAAAATAATTATTCATAAGTGAATCCAACATAAACCTATAGGTTTAAATGAGACTTTCTTACTTGACATAGTTTGAGACAATAGTTGTGCCAAACTTCAACACCTTTTTAATTTATTTTAGGGCTCTTAAGTTATTTTGCCTATCCAATGTAGCTCAAAGGAATTGGAATGCTTGGGCATAAAATATATTGTTGGTGTACACATCTTACACACATGGCTTACTTAAGCCTAGTTAGTTGTCCATGTAGTTGAGTTGACACTCCACTTTTATAGACTTCGTGTGGATCTTGATCTTGATTTCCACATCTTGTGGACCTTGATCTTCTTGTAATTCCTATTTATGATTGCTCTTTTGCTCAGTCTAAATAGAGAGGGTTTTACATCTCTTTGTGCTTATTTATTATCTCTGCAAATATGAAGAATTCTACATAGTATCAGAGCACTAGGACTGGAGATAGGGCAAGCCATAGGATGAACGATTTCATTGTTGTGTGTTAACAATTGCAAAAAGATGGTTAGGTGTCTCTAAAAGAATTATGAGACATCGTTGAGAATCCACATGCACAACTACTCACAGAAAGAGGGAATCAAAACCACCCCAGGCATGAATCTGTGTTTGGGAATTTTAATTCTATTTGAGCCACGATTTGGTGTTTGATGTGGAAAGTTGGAGCGATTTCCTCAGGCGACTAGTGCAGAATGAAATCTGCAATCTCAGAGCCATCAAACCCCACAAGGCCCTCTCCTCTCTCAAAATCCAGCAATCAAGCCACGAGATTGAGGGGGCACGATTTTCTTATCATTTTGTAGTCTGCGAATGTAGTGTGAAGGCCTTTGATTAGTCTCAGGTGTATTTTGGAGGCCCCGATTACCCCAACGCATCCCACATTTTGAAAATCATCTGCAGGTCTTTAAACCAGCTTAGACTCATCCTTCTCACGTCTAACCGCTCTCCACACGCCACCATTCACTGCAATCTAGGACTTCATTATCCAACCTCGACCTCCCACAATATTATTAACTGAGTTGAGGGTTTCTGATTGAGTCATCATTTCTTGTTGCATGCTTTGGAGGTCTATGCAGAGGAAAGAAGGTTACAGGTGATTGTGTCTGGAAGATCCTATCATCAGCACACAACCTCATTTCCAATCTGAATCCAATGGAGCTTTCAGATCATGTGGCTAGGTGTATTGTGGCGCGTTGAAATTGTTGTGGAGGGCGCAATAGTTAACTGAGTAATAATTTCTATTTGTTACTACGTAGAGGTGTCTCCAGGCATTTGAAAAGGTCTTCACCCATTCATGTGGCAGTCAAAATGCCATTTGGGTGAAATTTCCCCTCAACAGATTCCCTACAATCATTACACCGCCTGATTTGGTGGAATCACCATCAACAGAAGAAGTTCTCTTCTAATTTTAATGTTGCTTGCACAATTTGGTATGATTTGTAGGCTCACCTAGGGCATGATTTGTAGATTAGCATGCTTCCCCAATTTGGCCCACGACTAGGATTTGCTAAGGCAAGTGATTCTTCCTTGGAGCACATCTTTTGCAGCCGAGAGCATATGTGAAGGTTGTCAGCTTTTTGGGTGAAAACAATAAGCAATGGAGTTTGTGTGTGGACATTTTGCAGAGAGGCTATCATTTTGAAGGGGTGGGCGTGACACGTCTGGTGTTGGAAGCAACCTACTCTCCCACGACTCTTTCTTTGAATAGCATTTGGATTTTGCATGTAATTATTTTCTCTTTTTTAGGCATTTTCCTAAAACTGTAAGTGCAATTGAACAATATTTGTTTATGCACCGTAATAAAGTGTCAAAAATCAAGGGGGATTTATTAGAAATTCATGCACTCATCTTATTAAGTGTCACTTTTTTATATTTTTCTTTGGGGGGATTATGCAGGGAATTTTATAATTAAATGAACTGAAATAGAGTTTCAAAGGGGGTAATTATCTGTTTCTAATAATGGGATATGAAACCCACTCTTTTATAATCAACCTAAAAATGGGAAACTATAAGTCTTGGTGTGAAGGCATCCTGAAACATCTCAGGTTCCATGGACTTATCCTTGAATTAGGTAAACAATCTCAGAAGGATAAATGGTTTAATAATCGTGATCATATTTGTGGATTAATTGGTTTATATATTCCAGATGCCTCTTTGTATGACATCATGGAAATTAAAATTCCACGTGCATTATGGGTCAAAATTTGGGAAATACATGGAGACTCCAATGTTTCTCCCTTTCCGCATGATCCTACTATGATCACAACTCACAACCCACATAATGATTCAAATACAGAGCATCCAGTTGAAATAGAGGAAATCATCATTCCTCCACCTCCTCCTGTTGCTTCATCGGATTTCAGAGGCGCTTCTTCAAGAGCTTCCAACACTTCTTTTCAACAACATATTAGTCTTCCTAGCATTTCTGATTGGGATGAATATCTACCTGACGTTTCATGTCTTTTCGTAGAGTCTTGCATTGTTGACATGGAAGCACACATTGAGGACATCAATCTTATTTTTTATGGAAGCTTCATTGAAGTTGCATCATCCTTGTCTTCTTCATATATTATTGCTCATGCCTTGCCTACTACAACATCTATCATGACAGTATTTGATTCTTATGGTTCTAGTTATCATCATATATCTGGAATGATCCCATTGGTCCCAGTTCTTGAATCTTTGTCACACATCAAATTTGGCTTGGAGATCATTGAGCATTCTATGAAGACATTATGGGCATCATCTACATCTTTGGATCTTGTGCATAATTCAGAGACCTGCATACTTCTTTCTGCATGTTCCTATCAGGAATGGGAAGATATTTTGTACACTTTTGTAGTTCACCTTCTTCCTAAAGGGAGAAATGTGGTTCAACGTTCATGGATTCTCTTTTGTATACTACATCGAGCATCTATGCGCACTACAACATATCTTATGGGGGGAATATCTGTTGTAATTTTGTGATAGAATTAGTTCTTGGGGGGTCTTGAGTCCTTCTTCTATCTTTCTTCTTGTTTCACTTGTACATCTTTCGCTTTCTCTCTTTTTGGAGGATAGTTTTTTCCACTGGGTTTTCTTTGTTTCTTTGTTTCTGAGAGTTTTGCATTGCGCATGGGTACCTATAATGGCCTTGTAGCCAGGACCCATCTTTTTTATTCCCACCTAAGCTATGCTTAAGGGGGGGGATGTAGGTGTACACATCTTACACACATGGTTTATTTAAGTCTAGTTAGTTGTCCATGTAGTTGAGTTGACACTCCACTCCTATCCACTTCGTGTGGATCTTGATCTTGATTTCCACATCTTGTGGATTTTGATCTTCTTGTAAATTCCTATTTATGGTTGCTCTTTTGCTCAATCTAAATAGAGAGGGTTTTACATCTCTTTGTGCTTGTTTATTATCTCTGCAGATTTGAAGAATTCTACATATATACTTCTAGTAGTAGTGTTAGAACATATTTTTATTTGGAGTCATACTCTTATAACATTTACATGTTATAATATAAAGTTATAAAATATTACATATCACATGATTTATTAAGATATATTAGTTGAAATAATTAAATTCTAATTGTATTAGATTATTAAATATTTATGAATATGAATGGTTGTTATTGAGTAGGTGTGATAATACCCTAAGTTTTGACATTTTTCCACCCTTTCTCTTATTTTTAATGTTGTTCTCTCTCATTTGAGAATGGGTGAATTTGGAGTTTTATAGTGAGTTATATCGCTATGCTCAAAAGGTATTATTGGTCATGTGGAAGTAAGGAGAAGTGTCCTCAAGTTCAGTCTTTTTTAATGCATATATTTTGTAGGTATTTTGATGAAATGATGATTTATGGATTTTTTACCTAAAAGAGTTTTCTCCAAGTATATCTTGTGTAGTGTAAAATCTATGCTTGTATGATTCTCATTTTATTTATTTTATATATTTTTTTATAATAATTAGTATCCAAAAATCCTAATTTCTAACTTGTAGATATCAACCCAACTAGATGAATTGGCATTGTCTATTAAGTGCCATAAAATGTGAATTACTAGATTTAGTCATTATATTTGAATGCTACTACATTAATCATAATATATTAATAAATTAATAATAAAATTGACAATTAAATTAAAAGATCTAAAGATCACTTATCATTTTCTTTATCAATTTTACATATTTTTATCTCAACATACAATTAACTTAAATTTAATTATTATTAAATAATCAATCATAAACTAGAATGCATATTATCTTTTGTACCATAACTATGAATAGGATAAAACAATAAAATAAAATAAATTGAATCAAAAAATTATAAAAAATTATATATTAGAACAAACAGCCACAAACACTGCATTTGTAAAACACATCTTATTAGATTTGAAAGGCCACTACAGATATTAGGTCCAAAGGCCGGTTGAGATAACAATGTGGACTGGTGTAGAAAATGATACAGGATTGTGACAACATTACGAAAGCTCATTAGTTCAATAATATTATATTCTGTGGTGGGGTTTCATACAGTAGAGAATAATAATATACCATACTTGGCTGTAATGAGTAAAGGATATTGAAGTCTCATAAGCATTTGAGGAGGTGTATCCGAGTGAGAGAAAAGTGTAATCTTTTATTGGATTTAATGGATCCTATGAGGTGAGATAAGATTGAGTAAAGATTCAGACTGATCACCTGTGATTAATTATCCATACAAATTACTTGTTTGATTGTTCTTTAAGATGAACAATGATTATAAAAGAAGATATGGTCACCATTCTGATTTTTTTCTTGTGATCATCATTCATTTGCTTTTAATGAGCATCATCTTCAAGAAGGTTATTGATCTTTTTACCATTGTCAGTCTAGAAACTTATCATTGTGCTTGCCAACTACTAATTTGTTCTGCTTATCAACCATAAGATTGTGAGGTAACAGAAAATTGACAAGAATACTGAAACCATTCCTAAGATCTGACAAGAACAATTGGACAATACCCAAAATCTTCACTGCAGCGTAAGACAACCATAGGAAAATTTAACTCTTAATCCGAAGTAAGGCAAAATAATAACGCCTTAAATACTATATTGTGCTGAGAAATCTTCATAAAAACTGCTTGATGAAGAGACCAAATCTATGAATGCCCAGATTCATAAGAGCTACAAAAACTATTTCTCCAGAAGAATAAACAACAAATCTCAGAGCTGATCATTCATCCAAAAGACTCATATGATAAGGAAAAGGAAGGAAATTTCCTATTCGCAGTATTCAAAATTGAGAACATTTTGTCCATCCAAATCTACACATCAACTCAATATCTATTGACAGTAGAAGCCACAGATCGAGCCCACAATTTGAGGCGTTCTTTCATATCTTCTCCCTTTTCCTCATTTGGGGACGGCAAGCTTTCATGGGTAGTGATAATCAGATGCTTCAGTCCAGGAACAACATTTATTAATCGTGGGCTCAGCTGATCTTTATTAAACTGGAAGCCCAGTTGGATGAATCCTCTTATTTCTTGAAACTCCACATCTGTTGTACTCATACTGTGGCCTCTGTATGGAACTTCTTTGGTGTTGCTCATCTAGACTTGAAATTCCTCTTCTGGATTTTGAGTATGAATGATCTGCTGGGCTTAATCTATGGTTTTATGAGTAATGGAGTTTGTGGGCTGGTTGGTTTGTGAAAGGGATACGTGTCCGCATAATCAACACGCAAAATAGGACACGTCATGAATGATGTAAGAATAAGAAATGTGAAAATCATGTCTCGGCCTTTCCGCTGTAGAGATTTGAGTTTGATATGGACATATGTAATTTGTATTTAATATTTTTGTCAGGGCAGGTATAAATGATTATCGCATTTTATTGACTGGAAGACGATAGGTTATTCCAGGCTGTTTCCAGTCTATATGGATGCACAGTCCAAATGTCTTTTAGGGTTTGGTGGGGATTGGGGGATTAGATGACAAACAACTTCGGAGTCCCCAACATGTGAGATTTGAAACCCTAAAAATTTGGAGAAAAAAAAGGTTATATGTTTAATGATGAAATTTGTATTTTATTTTTTCACATTAAACTCAGGGATATTTTGATAAAATAATTTAATATGATTATATATTTTCATAGTGTATTTTTGTGTTTCTAGTATAATGGGGTTTTTAAAAGGGTTTCAATTTTTTAATACTCCATTTTGGAGCATTAATTAGAGTATATTTTTTTGCAAATCAAATCATTTTATAATACTTGTGTGATTGGAGATTGTTGGTCTTGATCATTTCCACAAACATAAATATAGTCTAATCAAAGGGTTCAACCTAAGACAAATTGTCTATTGTAGTCTCATGATTTTTGTGAGGTATTTATTAGCCGATAGGCTTTTATTGTGGACTTGCCAATCCACAAGCCATCGACATACCCGTCTCACATACCCTACATACCATTTGATGGCTTGGTTTACCATTTGATCCCCTCTGTCTGTAGCCCTCTCTAGGCCAGTGCATGCATACCTACATGATAAAGCACAAATTTGACAACCATGAATATTCATCAATAGGGACTTAACGAAATTTCATCGGTTGGAGTGCTATGATTGCGGGTTATGCACAAAATAGACAGTGGAAGGAAGCCTTGAGGTTGTTTTTGAAGATGAGAAAGGAGGACGTGGAGCCAAGGCAGTGGACATTTGTGACAATCACGAGTGTTTGTGGGGAGGTTGGCGATGTTGAGGAGGGACTTGGCATGCACATAATTATGTTCTTAACAATAAGCTATTAAATGATAGGTTTGGTTATCATCATGCCCTCATTGAATGCAATTTTTAGAAATACAAATACACTCCAAACACTCCACCATCCAAATTAATTTCCCATTCTAATCTCATTATGAATAAATCTATCGGATATCTTCTCTGTCATGAAGAATGGTGATCTATTAATGTTGCATTTTCCCTTCAACCACCTTCATCACCACCTCTAGTTTTCATAAATAGACTGTGTTGTCCACAATTATCTATAAGCTTTGGAGTTGAATGTGCGAGGAACTATAGAGATATAACAAGCTTTAAACGGTATTGCAATTTTTTTCATGCCATTTGTATATTGTTTTTTTTTTTTTTTAATGTTTCTTCCATATTGGCACAACACTATTAATTGATTCTCATCATGTAACATGTTATATTTTCTTATAGTTTTGTATTTTTTTGGCACAAGGTTTTCTGCATATTAGATAATGACAACAAATATATGTATAATTTTTCTTGAATTTATTTTATAGTTCTTTTCAACATTGCTCACTGAATTTCTCTCAAATCTATGGGTTATCTTATCTCTCAATATTTTCTCTTGGTATATAATAACTAGTCTAGCTTCTTGTGTCTCTACACCTACAAAATAATGTGTTTTTGATCTAGTTTTTACATAAGAATGATTGAAACTTTGTTGTTTTGGTTGAGCAACCAAACATCTTGGTATAAAAGACTAAAGAAGTGTTTGAAATATGTTTTAACCTCATTTTACATAACAAAGCATGGCATTTTTATAGAGTAAAGTCTCAAAAAACTTAGAAAGAGGAAACATGAGCATGGGGATTTTGAGGTGTTAAGGGTGGAGATGAGGAAGCATAGTGTCACTCTTTTCAAAGTTTTTCCCATATTGGGTTTTCTGTAGGGTGATTCTTGTGTTCATGTCTTTTTTTTTTGTGGTTGATTTATTGCTTGCTTATTTTAGTTTATGCTGCTTCTACCACAATGCAAGCACTTAATCATGTACTGGTTCTATTTTAGTTTATGTTGATTCTTTATTATTAAATCCGATTGGCTCCATCTATTTATTCCAACCATTTCTAAATGTAAAAGACTTTTGGCCATTTTAAAAATGATTGTACAGAGGTGAATATAGACTTTGTCTTTTATTTTTGAGGAAATGAGTGTAAGCAAATTGCTTAACTTTCAATCATTAATTTTTTCTTTTATATTATATCTTTAATGTTCATTTTTCTAAGTGTAATGTGATTAAATATTTGTGATGCTTAATATTCTTCTTGCCCTGTATAATAAATTCTCTATGAAATTTTGTTGAATAATTCATGTGATTGCTTTGCCTCTCCCCAATAAGCATGTGTTTTGTCAAAAGGTTCATGTGCAGCGATCAAATTAGAGTTCCATTTGTCTTCTCCATTTCCACTAAAGATATTTTGGAGATTTCATTATTTATAAAGAAAACATCCACTTGTATTATATAATGCATACATCTATAGATATATATTTTAATACAACAAACTACGTATTGTTACAATTAATTGACGCTTTTTCTTTAATTTTCCATTGACGTCTCCCTTGAACCTCTTATAGGTGCAAGTGCTAGTAAATATTATTTATCCTTATTAGTAAATGAATAGTAGATATTCAAATGAATCAAACAAGAAACAATTGAATTATGTTAGATCAAGATTACACATCAGGGATCAGACTTGCATGACATGGAATTAATCCAAAGCCTCAAAATTGACCCACATTGAGCTATATCTCTCCACATTTCTAGATGATGAGCATACATAGATAGTCTATTTTTATAGTTGGGTAAGTATAATTTTATTGCGTCAATTAATTCTTCATCATAGTTCCCATAGATAAGTTCCTTAATCCTTCTTATGTATTTATTAAACAATATGCTCAAGTTATCATTCCCAACTATTGTTTACTTTAATCTAGGTTAAAAATTATGTTGATTTGTGTACATTTATTTAATCAATATAGGTTTAGTAGAGGAAATATTATCAAGTAGGGGGTGTTTTTGTAGTCTGTCAAATTATGCAATGATTTCAAGATTCAACTACATTGTTATTTAGTCTAGCTAATTGATCCATATTTCATGTCTAGCTATTGATAATACTTGACCTCTCATAAGGATTGCATCTACTTGATGCTCACAAGGATTACATGTTGAGTCTTTTTGAAATGACACCCATCCCAATATTACTTTCGCTCAAGCATAGTGAACCAAGATTTTTTCCCACAAGATGAAGCCCACCTAGATTAAGGAAAGATTATTTTCCCTTATATATATTTTTAATTAACTTATAAATTATTACATCCCCTCAAGTTTATCCTCGAGGTTGTACATTTAGTTCTTTTGGGTTGTTTTAAATATAATATAATTCTTAATTTATCATTCATTTTTTACTTTCTTAGGGTTTGGATTTATTTTCATGCATATGATTAGTATACCTAAGTGATTAGGATTTGTGTACATAATGATACACATATTTTATTCTATCCCCTAAATTTTGGTTTAATCTACCCATACAACTCCTTCTAGGTCATGTTCATTGGTTATTATGTATGAAAGCTATATTTTGGATTTTGACATTTTCTCATCTTTGAAAACATGTCATTTGATAGGATTAATTTATGGCTATTTTTACTTCATTATTTTATGTTTTTATCATTTCAATCTACCAAGTTTCATAGACATTCCTAAGACTTTATACATCTTTCATACCTTCCATACAATTTAAACCAAACTTTAGTAAGTGGAAATGCAAATATGATATGATTGACACTTTTATGTGTGAATGTATGAATGTTCATGAGATGTAGTATGATTCTAAGCTTAAATTATTATTGTTAATGATGTGTATGCCTTAGGGATGGAACTAACTTCTTGAAACTAGAATAATTTTAACCCACAACAACTAGATTTTTAGCCCACAACATAAGGAATGTGAATAATTGTAGCCTGGAGAAGTCAAAATGGTTGAAGCACGATAGTTTCAAAGAAGAATGAAGGCAACCATTGAATGGTAAACTAAGAGTCACCATGTAAGCACATTCTTATCCACTGAATAAGATGAATAGAAGAAGAATTATGTTCTAAGAAAGAGTAACCCATGACAATGTGGCATTCCTCATGAAACATGTCTCTATCATCGTGGTTAATTGTTAGGGAAGAGTTCCAATTTAGTTTCTCTTATGATTTTTAAATATGGTTTTTCATTACAAGACTAAGTCCTTTCCCTATCTTTGAGGGAGAGAGGACAAATACATTATGGTTCTATTTTCAGTCATATAATGAATAAGAATACTTGCAAACCCTATATAATGGGATCTGTTGTGAGGAGTAAATCTAGTTATCTAGTTAGTTTTTAATATTTACCAGTTGATATATGATCGTTACCAATAGTTATTTTTATTATCAGTTAAATAATAGATATGTATTGCTAAATGAGAAATATTTAGTAGATTCTTGTCAGATTGTAAGAGTTCAAAGTTTTCATGCAATAAAGGAGTTAGTTCGGTATCATGCTTTGATGATTAAGTAGTAAGTGTTGACATCTATCATGGAAGAAAAAACTCAAGAAAGGGTCACTTGAGGTATTTTTATCCACACTATTCTCTCATTATTAGATTATTTCATGCATTGTTGAATTCATATATTTTCTAATTACATGCATATGGAATTCATGGATATGATTTTGTAATTGATTTGGATTATGTAGATTAATGTTTGTTTCATACTCTGGGAGTGATTATTTATAGTTCAGTCTTATCTAAGTTAGTAGTCACAGTCTTAAGTGATAAGTATCTATAGAATGAGTAACAATTTATGTTTATTTCCCATGTTTTACAAGTTAGTATTTAATTTCCTTTTCCAAATTTTATAGTTTTTTTGTAAATGTGTCATCACCTATACTCATTGATATAGGGTGTGTTTAGAACCCTTGAATGCACATATAGTGCCAACACTATTGAAAGCTTATGAGCCCCTAGTTGATAATTAAATGAAAACCCTCATAGAAGATGAATTGGTCAATTAGGAAGCCATCCTCTGAATTGTGTGTCTATCTATAGCACCAAGTTAATCAAACATTATAGAGTCCGTATATTTTTTGCGCCATTTTCAAGGATGGTGCTAAGTTCAGAATTCTCCTATGTATTTTCAATTGTTTTCAAGATTTCCTAGTTTAGCAATTTTTTTTTTTTTTAACATTAGGGTAAATAGGTTTTAGCCATCAATAGAAACACAAGTTACTAAAAATGTGCAAGAATCATTGAAATAAAAAGTCACAACCATTGCATGCAAAGGCAATGAGATGCTTTGGGAAGATTTATCCCCTCAACACACAAAGTATTAAAGGATACTGGTGAACATAGTGAATAAAGTGAGGGTATTCCTGAAGAAGAATCATATTTGACACTAGTACATATACCATACACATAGGAGACTCCCCATGTGCATATAAGCATCATGGTTGATGTGGCAATTGAAGACCCATCAGAGCATACAATGTTTGACTTCCATATAGCCAACTAGGAAAGGGCTATTGCTTTAAAGAACATATAGCTCCTTTAGCACTACTTCTCTTCTATGTGTTGGTTGCATAGGACCTACACACCCTTCTTTTTGAGTTTGATGTTTTATGTTGAAGTTATGACTATAAAAAAAATGCTCACATACTCAAATTGTTCCCAGAAACACTAAAAGATGCTACTCTGAGATGGTTCATGGGGTTTGGAAGAGATGTTGTTCCCAATTGGAACACAATGAAGACAAAATTCTTGGATAAATACTAGGATTATTGTAGAGGCATAGATAGAGAGGGGTGACATATTTAGAATTTCACAAAAGGAAGATGAATCTTTGGAAGATTATGTTGAGAGGTTTTAGTTCTACCTCAATAAATCCCATCAAAATAAACTCTTTAATGAATCCTTGAAACTGCTATTCTTAAGGGGAGTTAATGAGGACTGTATGGATGCACTCAAACTCATTGGGGCATAAGACATATCACATTTATCATTTGATGATATTTTCAAAATATTTAGAAACTATTCCAGTTCTTTCGCTAGGAAGGTCAGAGGAGATAACACATCCACCATCAACAAATCATCCACCAGAGTCTCAAGGGTGGAGCTGAACAATCTTCTATTAAACATGAAGGAGGATATCAATAGCCACTTGGCTACATAATTAGACACCCTCCATATCAATAAAAATAAATAGGAAGCAAAATAAACCCTCACAAAATATTTTTGACACTATCGACAAAAGAAAATCAATTACGAGTGTAAAAATTTGGCAAATATTTCTAAAGATAAACAAGGGAAGCCAAAATTTTATACACTAGAAGATGAAGATGGTAAAGTTTTTTACATAGCTCAACACAAACTATGGCAACCAAGATAAGGTATGCCAAAAGACCCCTTGAATTATAACATGGAATTTCTAATTAATATTGTAAATTTCCCTAATTGGAATCCTCAATCTTGGACCAATGCACAAAATTCATAATGGCCAATGCCCCAACCCAATTGGAGTCAACGAAAGAAAAACATGTGGCCACCATAAAACTACCAAGGACCTAATTATAATTCTTAGTGGTCACCCCAACAAAATCAATGGAAAACTTAGTGGTGGATGTTGGTGTAGGTTTTTATTTTCCTAGTGGGTTAATATATTTTCCCTTAGTCCTAGGTTTTTCCTACTCTTTATTAAGCTTGCTTAGGATAATAAAATGAGTTTATTACTAGGAGATAAGTGTGTGGTGTCCCCTTCCTTAAAGGGAGGAACCACTTTTCACTTTTGGTGGTCCATATCCACTTTTTGTGGTTGATTCCTATTGGTTGGATTTTCCACCTACCTCCTCTCCAAATTTCTATAAAAACTCACTACCTAGCTTGTATTTTCATTCATTCATGCATTATTTGCATTATATATTTTCAGCTTGGAATCTCTTAATACAATATTTTCATATCGATATTGCATAATCTCTTAGAGTCCTGGTTTGCATTCTTATGTTTTTCCAATTTATGTAACTTTGATTTTCTCTTAAAAAGTTCCTTGGATTATTCAATCTATTTCAAATTTCTAAAATTGTATCAGATCTTTTGTTTTGAGAAATCTAAATTCATATATTCCTAATTGAGAGATTGAGTTTTTTGTAAATATCTTGTAAATTCTTGTATGCTCTTCTCTTGTGTTTTGAATGATCTAGAGAATGAGAAAGGATTTGCAAATATCTAATAACCTCTTCATATTGCATATGTGTTTTGTGAGGTCTAGGTGATTGCAATTTGTTTAGTTATACTAGCAGTATTTTTTACTATTCCAACATGTCCAAAAGGCTCAAGAAAGTCAAGATTGGATTTTATTTCATCCAAATTGGAGATCATTTCACATAGTTACAAATTGGGGTTTGAAGCTCAGATCTGGAAAACAACTTTTTATTGAAGCATTTTCAACCCAAATGGACCTTTTTATTGTGTTTAGAAGGCCTAAAAACCCCTAACTCTCATATAAAATTTATCTATTTTAGATTAAAAAAAATTTTGGAAAAAAAATCTTTTGCTAAGAGGGTTGTCACTGCAAGCTAAA
The DNA here is from genome assembly GCA_007115665.2 of Sequoiadendron giganteum. Taxonomy (NCBI): domain Eukaryota; kingdom Viridiplantae; phylum Streptophyta; class Pinopsida; order Cupressales; family Cupressaceae; genus Sequoiadendron; species Sequoiadendron giganteum. Next base: position 622,722,392 of record CM021104.1, read on the forward strand.
TTTAACCATTTAAAACAAAAATCAAACTTTTTGCCACAGTGTCTCTTTTCGACAAACAAGATATCATCAAAATTTTGGAGATGATCACTTTCTATCCATAGAGGTATTGAAAATATTTTTTTCCATTTTCAGCCAGATATTTTAGTTGAAACTATTTGTGCCAATTTCTTCAATAGGACATAAATTTCACCTTGGTGCTCCATTTTTTGGAAACAAGTAGGCATTGGAAAGGTCTTGGAGAGAGCTACATAAACATAAGGCTAATTTTTCCAAATTTTGTCTCAAGTTCATTTTGTATTAGAATTTGTAATTTTGGCTATTTTGAGCCTACTGAGCATTGTATCTTGGAAAAGACTTTGTAAACGCATTGAATTATAAAGTGCCAACCTTATAATATTCAGGGGGTGATATTTGATACTAGTGAAAAGGGTGGGAGTGTATTGATGTTCTATTTTGGTGTTCCTTTATAATCATTTGAGGATTGTATCATGGGTTTTTCTACTCATCCTTCTATGATAATCCTGGATAAGGCTAATTATGAGTCTTGGAAAAAGGCATTATAGCCCATCTCAGATGGCTAAAACATTTTACTTACCTTTATGGGCTTATGCCTGAACCAGATACACCTGGAAGGAAATCAATATGGGGTAACAAAATTGATCATGTATTAGGATTAATTGATTCTCATGTTGATACCTACACTATGTTGGTTATAGTGGATATTGAATGTCCTCACACACTTTGGACCAGGATTTGGGAGATGTTTGGAGACCCTCATGTTTCTCCATTCCCACATGATCTTACTATAGATTGCCTCATTCCACTTGATGATGCAAATAATATACACTTTGACGATGATACTTTGAAGGAGCTTAATTACTATGCACGTTGTGAACATTAAGATGATATATAGCCTTCTCTTAATTCTCATCCTCAAGTTGAGATTACATCCACATCACCTGTTGTGGCTTTAGATTCCAAAGATGCTTCTTTGAGAGCCTCCAGTGATACATTACAATGGAATTAGTTATGTATTTTGGATTCAGTCCATTGGGATCAGTTTCTACTAGAAATTTCTTGCTTGTTTGTAGAGTCCCTCATCTCATATCTAGATGACACTATTGAGGACATATATATTCTATTTGAGGACCACTCTTTTTTCCTTGCATTTTTTGCTACTTCAGATTCTAGAGTTTCTTCTTTGAAAGCTTCCAATGACTTCTTGTAGCAAGATATCTAGATAGTCTTCCTAATTCATCTTTGTGGGATGATCTCTTGACATGAGTTTTAAAATTGTTTATGGAGACACATATTTCAGATTTGGAGGACACATTTGAGGGGTTAACTCTCCTCTTTTATGGCAACCATTGTACCATCATTGTCTTTGGATTATGATCTACATTAGTATCTAATAGATTTTGATTTATAATCTTCAACAATGTGGCCTAGAATGCTTGATTTGATTATGATAGCTTTCATCATCAACACAGGGACACTTGGGCTGATTTCACAGATTTCATACATTCTACACTCTCTTCCTACATATTCCTTTTAGAACTTGGGATATATCATGCATAAAACTTTAGTTGTGTTTCTTCCTAAGAGGAGGAACATTGTTCAATGATCATGGACCATCATCTACATATAGTTTTGAGCATCTACCATTGGATCTCTTTAGAGGAGGCTACTTAATCCTTCTCTTCTTCTCTCTCTATTCTAGGGGTGTTCTCTCTCTATTTGTGGGGTAGGATTATTTTTCTTTGGAGGGAATTTGATATGCACATGGGTACCTAACATGGCCTCATTTGTTGGGATCCATCATCTTTTACATCCTCCTAAGTTGTGCTTAAGGGGGTGTTGGTGTGGATTTTTATTTTCCTAGTGGGTTAATTTGGTTTCCCTTAGTCCTAGGCTTTTCCCACACTTTATTAAGATTTCTTAGGATGATAAAGTGATTCTATTACTAGGAGATAAGTGTGTGGTGTCACCTTCCTTAAAGGGTGGAACCACTTTCCACTTTTGGTGGTCCATATCTACTTTTTGTGGTTGATTCATATTGGTTGGATTTGCCACATAACTCCTCTATGAATTTATATATAAACTCACTACCTAGCTTGTATTTACATTCATTCATGCATTCTTTGCATTGTATATTCTAAGCTTGGAAGCTCTTAATGCAATATTGTCACATCAACATTGCATAATCTCTTGGAGTCCTAGTTTGATTTCTTATGTTTTTTCAATTTATGTAGCTTTAATTTTATTTTAAAAAGTTCCTTGGGTTATTCAATCTATTTCAGATTTCTAACAATGGAGAGATCAACAATGGCAAAATAAAAATCTCAACTATTAGTAGCCACAACAACAAGACATAATGCTAAACCCAAAAATAACTACACCAATGCCGCAAAGAGCATCTTAAATTCCAACACATCTTGTACCTAACCCAAATAATAAGCTTTTCCAATAGGCTTATACTAATGACACCATACAATACCCCACCTATGGGGTTGAGGTGAGTAATGTACACTTCAGATCAAGGAAAATGTTAGCTAGGCCTTCATCTCCTCACATCATTGAATCAATTGATGAGGAACTCTCACTAGAGTCCATGGACAAACAACCTAAGTAACCTGAGTCAAGTCAGATCAATCCAACAACCATGAGTCTAGAGCCTCCATTCCTTGAGATATTAACAATCCAAAAACATCTTTCGCACAAACTGAAACTGATCTATTGGGAAAGCTCAAGGATATTTGAATCAAGATACTCATCATCTAGGCCATTAAAGAAGTACCCATTTATACCAAAATAGTGAGATATTTATGCCTTAAAATGCTAGGTGGGAAACATAAAGACCCTCAAAATATACATGTATTAGTACAACTTGCAAACATTATTCTTAGAAACATAATTGTCCCTAAGTGTGTAGACACTAGGAGCCCTATAGTGGATGTTAAAATCAATGGTACTCTCATTAAGAATACCTTAATTTACCTTGGGGCATCTATTAATGTAATGGCCAAAGAAACCATGAAATTATTACAACTAATAGAGCACAGACCTACACCTATTGTTCTACAACTAGCAAATAGATCTATAGTCAGTCTTGAGGAAATCATATAATTCTTGGTAATAACATTAGACTCATTGGAGTACCCTGTAGACTTTATGGAATTGCAGCCTAAAGACAATCTTGTAAGATATCCTTTCATCTTAGGGAGACCTTGGCTGGAAATTTAAAATGCCTTTATAGGGTGTAGGTCTGGTAACACGATCATTTTCAATAGAAATGTGACTAAGAAACTAGTCCTTTATCCACCTGCCCAACCACATGTAGATTTGGAGAAAACGGTATGGCCTAACCTAGATGAGGAAGACCAATACTAATTACAAAATTTAACGACTATTAAATGTAGTCCCTTGTTATAAAACCAAGATGAAGATGAACTGATTGAAAAATCATGCAAAATAATTATGATAGGGACCAGTAGAAACATGATTGTCTAACATGTTTGCAAGTCCCCCTACATAACATAATTCCCACTAATATATTTGAGTTTATTTCTAATAAATTTCATACCTTATTGTCACATCACTATATTCAAAATATTGTAGGTCTTGACATTTCATCTATTCAAACATCATCATTGACTTTAGATATTATGCCAAACACAACATTAAATGTAAACAATTAATTGACTATTGCACAACAGACTTCACTATTGAATATGTTGGAAGCATATGTAGTTGCATTTGCACAGGATTACCATGATACGATGAGAATAGACCCAAACCTATACATACATCAAATTTACATCAATGAAGGCTATAAAACAATTAGGAAACCCCAAAGTAGAATGAACCCTGCAGCCTATGACATAGTCAAAGAAGAATTATAAAAGTTGTTGGATGCAAGATTCATCTATCAAATCTCTGATAGTAAATGGTTGTCTCCACTATTGATTATACCTAAGAAAGAAGGGAAATGGGGAGTGTGTATACTAACATGATTTGAATGTAGCAACTAGGAAATACCACTTTCCCCTTCCATTCACTGACCAAGTACTAGATTCATTATTAGGAATGCAGTACATTTCCTTTTTGGATGGATTTAGTGGATATAATCAAATTAAGATAGACCTAGAAGACTAAGACAATATAACCTTCACATGACCTTGGGGTACACATGCTTACTTTTTCTTACCATTTGGGCTATGCAATACACCCGCCACCTTCCAAAGGGTAATATTGATCATATTCTTAGACTTTTCTCATGATTCCATGGAGATTTACTTGGATGGTTTTACAACTTATGATAATACCTATGAATAAGCACTTAAAAATATGGAGAAAGTACTATAGAGATGTCAAGATCATCATCTATCCCCGAGTCATGAAAAATGTTTCATCATGATGACTAAGGGATTAGTTTTGAGATATTTATGTCCAATAAGGGAATACAAGTAGACCCCAAAAAAATTGAGATAATATCAACCCTACCTATATCCCAATAAAAAAATGATGCGAGAAGCTTCCTTGGCCATGCTAGGTACCACAAAAGATTCATACAAGATTTTAGTAAACTTGCAACACCACTATTTGTCTTATTATCTAAGTATGTAGAGTTTGAATGGACACCTTCTTATCAAAATTAATTTGAAGCTCTCAAGTTAGCATTAACAAAGACCCATGTCTTAAGAGATCCAAACTATAATTTATCTTTCCATATCCATATAGATGATTCTGATTTTACAATAGGAGTTGTGATAGGAAATAATGATGGAAACCTTGAGTATTCCATTTATTATATCATTAAAAATATTCAAGAGGCAAAGCTCAACTATACAATAACTAAGAAGGAAATGTTAGCAATGGTTCATGTGATCAAAAAATTTAGATACTATATTATAGGGTATTTTATATTTATGCATACTGACCATACAACAATAAGGTATCTAATGAATAAATCAATAGTTGGCGGAAAGCTTAAGAGGCGGTTACTGCTACTTCAGGAATTTGATATAATTATTATGGAAAAGATAGGGAAATCCAATGTAGAAGCATATTTCCTCTCTAGACTGCCAACCAAATTAGAAGATGTGGTAGATGAATTATTTTTAGATGAGCACCTATTTTCTCTCTCTACATACACCTTGGCATGCAAACATAGCCAACTATCTAGTAGTAGGGAAAATGCCACATCTCTCACCAAAGGAGAAGAGGCATTTAGTTTATACAAGTTTTCCTTACTCATGGATAGCTAGATATTTATTCTACATAGGGTCTGACAGTATAATGAGAAGATGCATTAGAGAAGATTAAATATATGACATACTTGTAGCATGCCATGATGAACCTTGTGGGGGACACTTTGCAGGAAAGAGGAAAATCTTAAGATTTTAAATACTGGTTATTATTGGCCAACAATTCATAAATATGTAGTCAATTACACTAGGAGTTGTGATGGATGTCAAAGAATGGGAAGGCCAACAAAGGAAAATGAGATTTCATTACAACCATAACTAGTACTAGCACCATTTGATAAATGATCACTATATTTTATTGGTCCCATTTCCCTAATAAAATAATAAAGAATACAATGGTTTGTACAAATTACCTTACCAAATGGGTGAAGGTTACCTTACAAGATATGGTGTTCCTAGAGATATTGTCATAGACCAGGGGCCATGGTTTACATCAAACCTAATTATAAAACTAGTGCAAGAATGTGAGATTAGACATAAAAATTATAGACCCTACCACCCTCAAGAAAATGGTTAAGTGGAGGTCACTAACAAAGAAATTTAAAAAATTGTCACATAGACAATACAACTCCACAAGAAGGACTAGGCGATCAGGTTACCTAAAGCAGTTTGGGCCTACAAGACAACCTGGAAGACATCAACCGGTTTTACACCATATAAATTGGTGTATGGACAAAAAATAGTACTTCCAATAGAATTTGAATACAAGACTCTGAGGACAACATTCAATTTGGGCATGGACTTATTAGTAACATAGAAGGAGAGGTTACATAACCTCAATATATTAGATGAAATAAGAATGGAAGCCATGCACCATATTGAAATCATCTAGAAACAAAGGATGTGTCGACATGACCATTTTATTAAAACAAAAGAATTTAATGAAGGTGATTGGGCCTTATAGTATATTTTAAGGAACACAGATTACAAGCCCAAAAACTACAGAATGGATGGCTTGGACCATATGAGATAGAATAATTTTTTAAAATGAAGCAGTTTAGTTACAAATAATTGATGATCTATGGTTTTCATTTCAAATTAATGGCCACATATTGAATCTATACAAACTACCACTATAGAAGGATGACTTCATTTTATCACTACAACATCAATTTGAGCCACAAATACAAAATTCATTGGCAACAACTAGCAATTCTTATGAAATATGGGTAGATGAGAAACACTACTCGCCCATTGACATTTAATAGGTATAATTCTATCATACATCTCACATGCACACACTACATAGGTGACAATTGACAGTTTTCATTTTCTAAACCAATAGCAAAACCAACAGGGACTTGTAACATCACGTCGCTAGGCAACAAAACTATAGAAGGGACCTATTACTACATGAGCCAATAGCACTTACATGTTAGTCATTTGATTAACACCCACATTAATTAAATATCAATCACTTCGTAGAATATCCATTCACACATGTAGTCTATTTATTCTAGTAGCCATCATACCACCTTTTAAAATTCCACTGTACCGTGCAATAAATTTTACCTCACCCATAGCATGCTTTCCATAGCCTTTTTCGTCCATCATTCCAATATATTTTCCATGTGCCACACATATACTACACTCAATTTCATACCATCACTACACGAAGTTCATAGCAATTCGTCATGTCATTTTAAATCAAGTTGTAGGTGGAATTTAGCTACTTCACATGAGTTGCATTTCAATTCAAACAATTCCTACAAGTGCACTCTACATTAATTTATCATAATTATCATTGAATATTACTAATTTTATGCATATTTATCTTTCATTCACGCATATCAAATATCATGTTTAATTTTCCACTACTTCTAATTTATGACTCCACCCAATCCGTACACACTAAGTGAGGAAAATTAGCAACTTTAGTTGAGAGGAGAGGTATTCAAGATTATTCCTTAGATATTTTTATTTAAAAAAAAAATTGCAAAAATTTCTATCATTTCATTTTCCACCATTAAAAAAAGACATAGAGTTCAGAGGAGAGAAAAAATTTTTAAGTAGCAAAATTAAGAAGTGCATTTGAGTGATACAACATACAAGCACATTAGAACTAGTATAATTGGGGTGGAAAATAAAGAATAGAACAAAGAATAATTTTTGAAGTGACTATGGATTATTGAAGTATTGCAATGGGGATGATATTATACAAAGGGAACCAATAACACATAACTTGCTATTGGAAGATAGACAGTGCATATCTATCTTCTAGTAAGTTGGCTAGTTGGATTATTTCTCGAGGCTTACAAAATTTAAGGAAGTAATGACCCAAAAAAATTCTAGCACATTACAAAATGATGAGGAGATTATCAAGGGTTTAAGGGTAGATTCATCAAAGGTAGTTGTAGATGAAGTTTCTAATTTTCCAAGAGTAAGAGAGTATTTCTTAGTGAGATCATACACCATTGCAACAAGGAATGAATTCTCCTTGTTAGGAGAAAATTTGGACTATTCCTCACAAGGTACTAAATTCTTGTCTTTTCCTTGGCTTTGGGCTTCAATATATTCACATAATTAGATACTTAACATGTGATAGGAGATAATCATTATTGTATATAATCCATTTTAAATTATTGTCATTTACATCATGGCAGGCATGTAAATGTTCCCCAATATTTGCACAACCTATTAAAAAGAATGTCTTCTAAGTATAAAAGGAAAATAAATCAATCAAGATTGACTCATTTTTGTTTAGTTACATTACTGGTAAAGAGGATCCATAGGGTTCAATTCCAAAATGTGTCTTGGTAAGATTTTCTCAATTGTAGTAATATCAACAATATTCTTGAATTTCCTAATAAAGAAAACATATGCTAGGAACAAAGAATAGAAGAGCCTATTATTGTTGCTCCAAAGGGAGAAATTCCCTTAGGTTCCCCTATTGCAACACCTACCCATAGCACGAGAGAGTCAAAAGAGAAGGAGTTTGCAAGAAACGCAACCTATAACTTGTGTCGAGCATCTCATAGCAGAAAGCAATAAGGAAACCTCTGTTTCTAAGAGGACATTAGAAGATAAAAATTGAAAGGGCGTTAAGATTTTTCTTCTACACCTATAAATGGGTAGAAAAACTCCACACAATCTAAGAGATGATCACATCATCTCAAGAAGGGGCCAATGAGAGGCATAAGGAAAAAAAAAAAAAGACTTAATATTGTTATGATTGAGATGTATTTAGATTTAAAGGGTAATTCCCTTGGTGAAGATGTAAACATACCAATTGTACAATAATTATATTTTTCTACCATTTCTAAATCAGATTCAAAAGATATTTTTATAGCTAAAAAATGAGGAAATATCTCCAAAAAAGCGCTATTTTAAAGGGGTGTGAATATCCAAGTGAAATGGAAAAGGATCAATTTTTAGAAAAATATGAGGAAATTTTCATTGAAGAAATGAATACTAATAAGGAATTGCAAGAATAAATACAAAGGATCAAATAGTTGGAGGAATTGTTAAAGACATACCAATGGAAGGACAATGAATAGGATGCTAGAATCAGAGAATTGGAGGAAAGAATCCACAAGTTTGAGCATAGGTTGAAACTAGAGATACTAGCACATATTTCCATGGTGGAGGTAGAAGGGAAATAACCAATACCCTAAATCTCAATTGGACTAATTAAAACCCCCACCAGGCCAATTGTTGTGTCCCTGGGTGTTGGAATATAACAAAAAGCATATGAATTCTTCGAGAAAGAGAAAGAATGGGTAAGGGAGAAAGTTGAAATTGTATCCAACCACACTAGGGCATTGGAAAAGAAAGAAATGGAAGTGAAAATTTTGAAATTAAATATTGAATAAATGGTAGACAAAACAACATAACTAATGAAGTGCACACCACTTGAAAGAGTCTACACTTTGTTCTTGCAAGAGAAACTTTCATATTTTCAATTTAGCCAATTGATCAGTGATCTTCCCGTTGTAATGAATAGGAAATAATTTTTTAAAATAATTTTTAGAGCTCTACATCAGAGATGCAGGATCAACTATGTGAGTTCTATATACACAATTTTGATCTTTTAGATGACACTTCTTGGAATCCATCGATGTTTGTCAAAGATCTCCAAATAAGAGATTTGGCCTCTTATATTAAGAATGAGCATAAAAGGGCATAATTTCAACAAGAATATCATGAAAAATAAAAATTTATTACCTTACAACTCAGGAATGAGTCAGTAGATCCAAATTTAGCAATAGATTAGTGGTTAGATCTCTTGGATCACAAAGGAGTTGGAAAGAAGATAATGGATTGAAAAAAAAGATTATAGTAGGATGAAGGGATTAACAACAGGGACCATCAATGAAGCCTTTAAATTTTTTCAGAAACTATGGGAAGACCTAAGCTCACCAAAGCTGAAAATAAGGAGGCACACTCTGTTTACAACTATGTAGCCATAATTCGCAGGTCTCACAAGTATAATAGATATTACACTAAAAAATGGAATTTTTTGGATTCCACTTGTCTTCCATCCTCCTATCCTCTTGTTTCATGTATCACATTGGATGGGGAAGAAACAAGGGGAAGAAGCAATATAAAAAAAATATTGGTGAAGCTCTCAAACCAGAAAGGCTATATTACTCGAAGCAAGGAAAAGGAGTTGACACTGTGGTTGATTTTAGAGAAATAGCTTTGCAATATAACCTCTAGCCTTAAAAGTTGCTTGAGGACAAGAAAATAGCTTAGTTGGGGGGAAGTGATGGGCTTAATTTATGGGTATTTTTCCTTCATTAATTTATGATTTTATCATTTCAATCTACCAAGTTTTAGATGCATTCCTAAGAATTTATACATCTTTTATACCTTTCATACACTTTAAACTAGACTTTAGTATGTGGAAATGAAAATATGATATGATTGACATTTTTATGTGTGAATGTATGAAATTTTAATGAGATTCAATAGAATTATATGATTAAATTGTGATTTTTAATGATTTGTACACCTTAGGGATGAAACTTACTTCTTGCAGCTAAAAGAAAGGTAACCCACATCAACTATATTTCTAGCCCACAACATAAGGATTGCACACAGTTGTAGGGGAGAGATCATAATGGTTGAAGCGTGATAGTTCCAAAGAAGAATGAAGGTGACAATTGAATGTTTAACTATGAATCACTACAAGAACATTCTTATCCACCAAATAAGATGAATAGAAGAAGTATGTTCTGAGAAGGAGTAACCCATGATATGACATTCCCCATGAAACATATCTCTGTCATGGTATTTAATCATTAGGGAAGAGTTTTAGTTTCTCTTCTTCTAATTTTCAATTATGGTTTTCTATTACAAAACTAACTCCTCTCCCTACCTTTGAGGGAGATTGGATGAATATATTATGGCTTTTTTTTAGTCCTAGAATGAATAAGACTCCTTGTAGACCCTATATAGTGGGATACATATTGATGATAAAATTTTGTTATCTAGTTAGTTTTTGTTAGTTAGTAGTTGATAGTTGATCATTTCTACAAGTTATTTTTTTGTTTATTAGTTGAATAATAAATATGTATTGTTGAATGAGAAATATTTAGTAGATTCTTGTCAGATTATAAGAGTTTAGAATTTTCATGCAATAAAGGAGTTACTTCAGTATCATGATTCATTGATTAAGTTGTAAGTGTTGACATTTGTTGTGGAAGAAAAAACTCAAGCAAGGTCCACTTGAGGTATTGTTATCCACTCTATTTTCTTGTTATTAGATTAGTTCATGCATTGCTGAATTAAGATAGTTTCTAATTACATGCATGTGGAATTCATGAATATGATTCTATAATTAAATTGGATTCTATAGCTTAATGTTTGTTTCATACTCTGGGCGTGATTAGTTATAGTCCAATCTTAGAAGTTAATAGTCACAGTCTTAAGTGATAAGTACCTATAGCATGAGTAACAACTTATGTTTTTTTTTCCCTATTTTGCAAATTATCATTTCATTTCCTTTTCCATCTTTTACAATTTTTTGTACATGTGTAATCAACTATGCTCATTGATATAAGGCATGTTTAGAATCCATGAATGCAAATATAGTGCCAAAAATATAAAAATATTACGATCCTTGGTTGATAATTAAATGAATCCCCTCATAAAAGATGAACTGTTCAATTAGGAAGCTATCCTCTAAATTGTATGTCTACCTATAACACAAAGTTATTCAAACATTAGAGAGGCCCTACAAAATCTTCCTATCCTCAATAACTCATAATATTTCTTGTTATGTATGATGATGTATTCCCAATAGATGCATTTATTTTATCATGAATTTATTTTCCATCCTTCATCAATTTGGTTAGTGCTCACCCTTTCATTTTAGTCACACTTATCTCACTTGGCTATGAGTTGCATGATGGTCATACTTCACCCATAGCTTGTGATATCAATGGGAATATATCTACTAATGATTTATCATTTAGTAGAGTTGCATCTCACATGTTTATTATTTATTCCACACCCTCTTCACCCACCGATAAAATTATTGTGTCTTTAGATGATACTTCTCTTACATACCATGATAGCCCTATGCCCATATATTTATGGGATTTTAATGAATTACCTTATATTATATATTATATTATATTTTATTATGATATTTTTACATCTTATGATATCCCTATGAATATGGATGATAGTCATTCACATAGTGATATTGTAGACAATAACAATATATACTTTGATGTTAGTTTCTCATGTGGCTTAATTGATACCACAAAATATTATCCTATAATATATTATGACATTATAAATCTTAGTGAATAAATATTAAATTATGACTATGATGGTGGTATTGTTAAGATTGGTTTTCATTGATGTCAAAAGTGAGCTCAAGACTGTATATGCTCTGGATATAGTTAATGTGCAAAGATATCAATTGGTGCAAGTTAGCATTGTAGTGTGTGGATTTGTTTGATGTCTATGTATGATGTGGATGTGAGTACACATGTCCTAATATTTTTACAATATGTTTGCATTTATTTCTTTCCAATTTGGTGTACTGCACTCAATGATAAGTTACAAAATTTGTGTCTAAGGCATTCTTAGTATATACCCTAAGATAGAGACAATGTTTGGTCTGTATCCTTCTACAAAGCAAGATTCAGTCTTGCAGTTCTGAAGATAATTTAATATATATGTTCAGGTGTTATATCCAAGGTTTCATTTCATTATACCTTCTACAGTGAAAGATAGAAGTGATAAAGTTCTAGTCTATTCTCTGGCAATGTAAAGTGCTTATGAAGGCTTGTTGGAATTCTTTGCATTCCTCTGGTTGTTAAGATTTGGCCATGAATATTTAGGTACATTATCAATAATTTTGTATGTATGTCATATTTATGTTTCAAGTAGTTTGGTGCTCCAAAAGTTTAGCTTTCAAGTAACAAAGTGTTACTGTTGGTTTTGGATGCTTATTCTTCACCAAAACATATGCTTGTTCGCTTGGGATAATAGAATATTGTGAAAATTAGTTGTATGAGTTTGTGTAGACACTCTAGATGTGTCATAGTGTCTTAGGTTTGAAGCGCATTTATAAATTTCTTGTTTCCATTACCGCACATATGTTTCAAGTCAGTTTATGGAGTTATGTTGTTGTTGAAGCCAACTAGGGTATGTTGGTGTTGTGCACCTCTAATTCAAGATTGAGTGGAGTTCAAGAATTGTTTGTAGATGTTATATGAGTCATGAAAATTCATATGGAAAAGATGTAAATAATTTTTGATCTTTTTTGTATATAGCCAATGATGATGTAGGTCGACGTGTTACAATTTTCATATTTCTTGTTTTTGGTCGACAAAATTTGTATTTTGCAAACATGTAGATGACATACATAGAAGATAAAAGTTGAGAAGATTAATGATCAAAGTGTGCAAAGATGTATGAGGGCATGAGAAAAGTGTGGAAAGATCTACTATAGACCTAATATGTATAATTGATGAGTATCAATGGTTGAAGCCATAAAACTAGTCATATTTCAGTTGTTCCTTTTTCATTTAGGGAGTAGTAGCTTTCTTGGGTTTGAGCCCCAAAAATAAAGTCGAGGAGTAGTTTCTTCCTTGGGTTCTAGCCTAAAATCAAAGTTGTAAATTTTTATTTACTTGTGAGACTAGATTAGGACTGTAGATCCTAGTAATATTTCTAATAATGGTTTTTCCCTTGTGGGGTTTTCCACACAAATCTTGTGTCTATTGTATTCTTGTGTGTATGTGTTGATCTTCTTTCTTGTTTTGATTAATTCTATGAATGATTGATTAGTATATATTAACTTTAGCAATAGTTAATTGGGATTGAATTTTGAAATATACTAATTCATCCCCCCTCTCAGTATTCTAGTGTTTTCAACAATTGGTATCAGAGAAAGGTTCCTTGATATTTCTTAATAGTAGAGGTAGATCCTATCCTTGAACACATGGAGAATAAAGGAGTGTCCAAGAAGAAGTGATCTTAGGAAAAGGTGGACATACTCCAAAAGGAGGAGGATGAATATGAATTTGAATTCAATAAAGAATATTTTCTAGTGGATTGTGAAGGAGAACTCATTTCTAACCTAAATAATCTATATGAAGAAAGAGAAAAGAATCAAGATCTCCAATACAAACTTGAGAAAATAGAGAATAAAATTGGAAAGTTGAAAGTTCAATTAAATAAGGGAAAATAATTGAAGAGTGTCTAAATATCAAGCTCATTAATAAAATTGCTAAATGTGCCAAGCTTGAAGAAGAGATTATTTCCCTGAGGAAAGAACTGGAAAAATAAAAATAAAAGATTGATAAGGGCTTAAATCTAATAGGAAGTTCTAACATTCTTGATGAAATAATCAACTCTCAAAAGTCTTCAAAAGAAAATTCTGGTCTTGTTTGAGAAAGGAAAAATTCCTACAACCAATTCTTTTACAAACCTATATGAGAACTTCAAAGCAAAAGGAAAGTCTAAAATAAAGGAGGAGAAAGCTTGCACTGAAGAATATAAGAAGACATCCTCCAAAGATGCAAAGATAGATTATAGAAATAATAATGAAGATGGATTCATTGGATTAGATACAAAGGAGATTCAAAGGTCCTCCAACTACTAGATATCATGATCCTACCAACTTCATTCAATCTTTGGTCATAAGGTTGCTAATTATAAATCTAGAAAAAAAAGAAATGATTACATGTGTAGAAGACCATTTCTACCTGAAACATATGATGATATTGATTTTCATGGATATTACTATGCTTGCAACAATTTTGGTCACAAGGTTTCAGAGTGTAGAACTAAAGTTATGAGGAACAATTTTTTTGGAGCACAACATTGTGTGCTACAATTACAATAAGATTGGACATAGAGAAAAACAATTAGGAGTATTTTTGTGAATTCACCTGTTTAGAATTGGAAGGAGGATTAAACCTTAGTTGAGCAAAAGAAGGGAGATACAAAATTTTGGAAAGAGAAGCAAGGTCAAGAGAATGTGAAGAAGGATGCTACTATGCTTGTGCATTCTATAGAAGATCCTATGAAAATTGAGATAGATCATTATCTTAGGGGGAGCTATGATTTTTAAACCTTTTAGCCCCCTCAAAAGGATAAAACATTGAATATTTCAATATGAGAGATGAATTGGATCAATTCCTTTGGTGAGAAAATTGGTTGAGCAATATTGAACCTTTTGATTAAGGTTTTGGATCAAGTGAATGCTTTGTGGAGGTGTGTTGATCATCTTTGTATCCCTACGATGACAAAGAATTTTGGTAGAAGGTTTACCTAACAGTTACAAATGCATTTATGGCAAAAAGTTAGGGAAAATGAAAGGCCTTTTATGTTTTATTCAAACATTTTTTTCTCATATACAATCAAAGGTATTTGTATTTGGAAGCAAAGAAGAATAGAAAGGGTTTTCAAGCTATTTGTGTGAGTTTGTACCAAACACTAGTAGTAAATTTTGAAGATTTTTGAAGAAATATCAATGGCGGACCCTCAAGTGATTGATGTTGTGGAGAAACCTAGACCAAAATACAAGAATTTTCCATTAAAGGTGATGAAGGTCAAAAAATATGGTGCATTTTTAAAGGTTCTTGTGGATGTTGTGTACTCTGAAGACATAAGAATTTACATCCATACCTCACTAAATGAAATTGGTCATACTTCATCTTTTGAAGTGGTCCGACATGAATTGTTCAATAAGAGTGGTGTATACAAGCTGAAATATGTAAATGTGGCTACGAAAGGGTTAGACATCTGGAAATATTTTCTAGAGTTCTTTGAATGCAAATAATGGGTAAGAATAATTTTGAGTTGTATTCATGAAGAGTTAATTTGGATAGATAAACCATATATGATTACAAAAGAAGGGAATTTATTGATCTTTGTACCATTAGACCAGTCCTGATGTATAAATCAATAAATAATGAAAGGGTTATGGAGCTCATCAGTGAAAAAATTGATAATAAAATCCTAACTGTACAAAGGATATCACCGATCTCGAAGTCTGATATGCCTCTATGGGGATTGCATACAAAATTTACTTCACAAATAGAGAAGGTTTTTCCACTACCACAACAATTCACATTGCTTATCAAATGGTGAAGGAATGTGCCAGTTTTGACCTATGTGAGTTGTTGAGAGAGTAGTTGATGGACAACTTGAAGAGGAAAAAGGAAACTAGCTACAATTTCTACTTTAGTTCATTCATCATTTTTCTTACATTCTTATTCCTGAATGAATTACCTAGATTTAAGGGTAAAATATGGGATAAGTTCACTCTGGTAGTAGCAAAAATTAAGAAACATAGAAGGTTTCCAAAAAAAAAACTATACAACACTTTCTATTGGGGATTCTTTTAGAATCTGTAAATTGGGATGTAGAGTAGACAAAGGATACCATCAAATTTGGTTCCAAAGTATGAGAATGAGGTGAAATTCATGGTGGATAAGGATCATTGCTATATGGAAGTTGTAGAGCCTTGAACCTCATGGATTCCCAAGCTTCCCTATGAGGTTTCTCATGAATATGTACAAGGTTATGTGGATATTCTACTATCAAATCCAAGGGATCCTAAAGTGGAAATATTTGGTACATAAAGATAAATCATGGATAAGATGATCCAAAGGTAGATAGAGGAAACATGCGAGAAAAGAGTGTATAAGTTGTTCAAGAAGTGGGACATTATACGACACTCAAAAATGATGCCACCATCCTCTACCCAAGCTATGGTAAATATTCCTTCAGATCATAAAGAAAATGTTGTAGATAATTTTCCTAGAAGGTCAAGTAGATCCACTTATGTTGTTGCATCTACTTTGCAACCCTCTGGATCTACACAATCAACTAGTGGAAGAAGAAAAGCTATATCTAAAACTCCACCATAGAAGAAAGCCACAAGAGATATGCTTACAAGGGCTAAGAATAATTCCAAGAGAAAGAAGTCAGATAAGGAAGAACCTAAAGAAGAGGAAGAAGCTAGAGAGAAAGGAATATCCTCCTAGAAGAAGAAAGGAAGAAGATAGGAAGGATGGAACAAAGAAAACTCCTCTGATTTCACATGACCCTCTTGATTTTGGATCTATCTTGAATGGAATTATTAGCTTTGGTTTGTTGAATGATAAAATGGATCTCCATATAGACGTCCCTTCAAAAGATAAGAAGACTATTGAAAAGGATATCGTTGAGTATATTCTCAAGAAAAATATATCTTTTAGTGATATTATTGACAAATCTCTAGAAAGCCTAGTTGATGCTTTGAGACAGAGAAGAGAAAGTGTTATCAAGGTAGATGAGGAGTATTTATTCTTGTATGTATGTATGCATGCATGGTTTTATGTATGTATGTATGTATGTATGTATGTATATATGTATGTATGATTCTATGTGTGTAGGTATGTATGTACATGCCTGTATCTATGTATGTATGTATTTAGAGGGAGGGAGAATTGTAAGACATAGAGAGAGTTGTATAGGTAGGGTGGGAGGGAGAGAGGGAGGGAGAGACCCGAGAGAGAGAGACTTGAGAGAGGGAGTGGGGGTGGGAGGGAGGGAGAGAGATACTTGAGAGAGAGGTAGAGAGAGATAGAGATATGGAGAGACTTATCTAGGTGGGGAGCTAGAGGGAGATAACTAAGAGATAGGGAGAGAGGGGGAGTGTGAGAGAGAGGGAGTTTGAGAGATAGGGAGTGTGACAGAGGGAGTGGGAGAGAGATAGAGGGAGTGAGAGAGAGTTATCTAGGTAGGGTACCAAAGGGAGAAAATTGAGAGATAGAGAGAGAGGGAGTGTGATAGAGAGGGAGTGGGAGAGAGAGGAAGTGAGAGAGAGGGAGTGGGAGAGAGGGGGAGTGAGAGAGAGGGAGTGGGAGAGATCTAGAGGGAGTGAGAGAGGGACCTAAGAGAGGGAGAGGGTGTGGAAGGGAGAGACTTGAGAGAGAGGGAGAGAGAGAGGTAGTGGGAGAGAGGGGGTTGGAGTGAGAGGGAATTATTTAGGTAGGATGTAAGGGATAGAGAGAGAGAGTTATCTAGGTAGGGTGGCAGAGGAAGAGACCTAAGAGAGAGATGTGGGTGGGAGGGAGAGACTTGAGAGATAGGGAGAGAGGGAGGTAGAGAGAGAGGGAATGAGTGGGAGATAGAGGGAGAGGAGGAGAGAGAGAGAGGAGTGGGAGAGAGAGGGAGACCTAAGAGAGGGAGAGGGGGTGGGATGGAGAGACCTAAGATATGGAGAGAGAGAGGGAGTGGGATAGAGGGGGTTGGAGTGAGATGGAATTATTTATGTAGGGTGGGAGGGATAGAGGGAGGGAGAGAGGGGTTTGGAGTGTTAGGGACTTATCTCAGTAGGGTGGGAGAGAGAGATAGAGAGAGAGAGGGGGCGAGGGAGGGATTGGGAGAGAGATAGAGGGAGTGAGAGAGAGATAGAGAGAGATTAGGGTTTAGGGTTTAAAGGTTGAAGCATTAAAGGTTTAAAGGTATAGGATTGAGGGATTAGGGTTTAAGGCATAGTGTCCAAGGTTGAGGGTTTAGTAATAGGGTTTAAGGTTAAGTGAGAGATCTACATGGCTAAGGAGGGATGGATGGTGAAGGATAGAGATTGAGAGGAAGCCTTTAGAAAATCATCATTTTCATAATGCAAGCATGTTTTGAAGAAGTTGAGATATAGTCATTTTGTATAGCAAGATAAAACACACTCACATTATAACATGAGTGCATTTTGACTTGCTCTAAAATGGTAAAAAATTTAGCACACTTGTGATCCAGGCCCACATACTCTATTATTCTCCTGGTTATGCATGTGTTTCAACAAAAAAGAGATTTTTCATGTTGTTGGGAAGTTTATATGCAAAGTTTCAAATTCTACCACCTTTGCATGAACTTTCCACAACGTTTTTATGGTTAACTAACTTAGGATGGAGGAAATAACAAAGTTTTCACATCGAATTTGATATATATCAATTCAAGACTTAATTTTTGTAGTGAAAATTATAATGTTTTTTATTAGATAAGAAGGGAAAGGTCCCTAATCTTGTGGTTACAAAGAAAGAAAAACAAACAGAGAAACATGTTGGGAAGAATGACACCAACCACCGCCAGAAAACACCATCAAAATGGCATGCAGGCCAAGTAACCAAAATTGCAACCACAAAACCATAATTAGCATAATCATAAAAAAAATCCCCAAAATAGTATGCAGACCATTTATGAGGTTAACCAAGGTCCAAGAAGTCTGAAACCATAACATTGCTCTCATGAAATAGCAATTCAGGATAATAAAAATAAGCACCAATAGATTCAGAGTACCCATATAACCAGAGTAGAAGGAAAAGAAGGAAACGGGTCCAAAACCCAATCGTCCATCAAAACATGCCTCTCATCCAACAAAATAGGCCTCTTAGCCAACAAAATAGTTTAAAAAGGACCTGAAACCCAAGTGACCTTCAAACCAAGCTTCTTAGCGAACAAAGCAGAGTAGCAGGCCACCCTCCCAATTGCCAAAGTAGCAACTTGTAACAATAGCCAACCAAAGGGTGGAAGAAATAAACCAAACACCCAACCCACACAAGTAATATTTATTAAACCTGAGACCCCAACCACCATAAAATAGAAAATCCCACCAAAACCCCTTGGAAGACCATTCAACAACAAGACTGTAACTCAAAGCATCTAAATATGAGCCAAGAAGAGTAAAAGCAGTAAAGTAACAAAGAGGCCCCAACAACTAGCTTACCACTCCCCCTTTATAGAAGAAAGGAAAATTGGAAAGTGGAACTTTCCAAATAGCAACACAATTAATACACCAACCCCTGAAAATTAGCAAATTTAGCACTACAAAACTCCCATTCACCATAGGGGAATGAAAGATCCCAACAAGACTCTGAAGAACCAATAACTACCAGCAACACCACCCTATCCAAAACACCAAATCAGCCTGTACCTCAATAGGAGCAAGCTCCCCTCTAAAAGAGAGGATGAAGTGAAAACATAGCCCACAAGTGCCACCAAAGTCCTTCACACATAGCCACCACCTCAAAAGGAGCCCATAGAAGGAGAGGGAGCTTCCTACTACAACTACAACAACCAAATCTGCCTCAAAAGGAGAGGGCTCCACCTCTAAAGGAGAAGTCTCCCCCTCCTTAGGAGACCTCCACTATAGAATCCAATAGGAAGTCAACACACCCATAAAAAAGGTTAACACCTCACCCATGGAAACTCGAACAACAACTATAAGAAGAAAGAAAAAGGAAGCACGTCGTCCCTAAGTCAAGAAAAAAAACTTCCATGAGCCAATAAAAAGAACCAAAGGAGAATCTCCAACCAACATAAGGCCATAACATGAGCAGAAACAACCACCAAGGAGAAAGAAAACCCAATCAACAACTTCTCATGCAACGAAGGCAGAACACTGAACCACCATAGTGAAGAAAGCTCTAAACTCTCCACCACACAACCCTCAAAAGTTACCCAAGGGAGGTCAAAGGGTAGCAATAGCCTTAGGAAAATAGTCAAACCCCACACCAAGACCAGAAGCTTGGAAAACTTCAGCAAAACCATAAGAGAAGGCACTATCACAAGGCAAATGAATTTCCAAGAGAAAGAGGCTCAGGTCCTCAACAAAAAAATGAGGTAGCCATAACCCCAATGGAAAAAAAATAACATCGTCATCAATAGTGAACCACAAAGGCACAAAGACCAAAACACCATCAACAACTTCCCAAAATTCCAAACCACCTCCATGGGTCCCCTTCCTGCCCGAACGATCCATATCACAATCTGAAAATATTCCTCTATGATCTTCAATGATAATAAAGGCAATACAAGAGAAAGAGGACATCAACCAAAGAGACCTGAAAAGTCCCTCCAGCTCCCAGCCATCACGAACAACAAAGATAAGAGCTCTACCATAGGAGAACATAGCTAAAGCTATAACATGAGCTTCCCACAAAAACAAAGGGATCCACATAAGCCAATGCAAGGAAATGGAAGCAATTGAAAGCTCATCACAAGGCAATATCACCAAAACCTAAAGGCTCGACCAAGAGGCACACTACACAACCTCATCAAAAGACCCTTGTCAACCTAGAAATGACAAGCCAACCACAAAGCTATGCCCTTCAACAAGATATGAGCTAGTAGAAAGGAGAAGATTCCAACTTAGCTCACCACCAACACTAGCCAAATACCGCACACTCGAAGCAATGCCAAACACCAAGTAGAAGCTCTACAACCTAGAGCTACTCCAATCACCATTCACAACTCACCCAAAGAGAGGGGGAACACAAAACAATCAACAATCATAAGGCAAGGTAGATGTAGGAGTTGAGAAAATACAACACCACAAACCCCGAAGATCACCTGCATGCAAATAACCTGTCACAAAAGAAGAGATGGAGACAAACAAGCAAGGGTTCTCTGAAAACTGAAAATGTATATATCAGAGAGAATGAGAGAATGAATTGATATGAAATACAATGGGATCAATCCTTATAAAAAGGAGACTCATGCAAACCCTAATAAAACCCTAATAGGAAAAACCCTAATAGAGGCCCTAATAGGAAAACATTTAATAATTAATATAATTATTAAATGTCACTTTATGCAAACTAATGTGAAATATTAAGAATGGAATAAAGGTAACTTAATCAACATAATTAAGTTAAAACCTTTACTCTAACAGTAGAGGCCCAAATTGTATCAATAGTTCACCACAAGGAAAGGTCATGAAAACCCCAAGTCCCAACCAAGAGGTACACAACACAACCTGAATAAAAGGCCCATGTTGACCAAAATACAACAAACCAAGCAAAGAACTAAGCCATTATCAAGAACTAAGCTAGGAGGAAGGGAAAATGGGAGGCCCCAGCTTATCTTGACACCCACCTCGCCCAAAACAATGACAAGAACCAAGCAGTAATTACGACAACCCATTGCTACACCGAACACATTGCACAACCTGTGAGTTGCAGAACGCTAAAGAATTTTAAACCCCATTCCCAAACACCACATTAGAAGGATAAGACTCCAAAAAAAGAGGAACAATGCTATATGAAATAACATCAAGACGCTTAAACAACAATAAAGGGAGGAAGTTGTCTAAGACTACCGCATAAGGAGAAGCCAAACAAACATCTCTAGATCCTTCAAAAGGCACAAAAATGAAACTATAAGGAAAATGTCATAGCTGGTCACATTCAAGAAACATAACATGGGGTGATCCCACAATACTAATTTACAATTTTTGGCCAAACTGGACACTAAACTGATTTTTTC
The DNA here is from genome assembly GCA_007115665.2 of Sequoiadendron giganteum. NCBI lineage: Eukaryota > Viridiplantae > Streptophyta > Pinopsida > Cupressales > Cupressaceae > Sequoiadendron > Sequoiadendron giganteum. The sequence continues at coordinate 622,744,378 of CM021104.1, forward strand.
TGACTAAATATTCACTTTTGGGCACCTATAGCGGCTAAACTGTGAGGAATTTGAAGATGATGCAAACTAGTCATTTGTGAAATTTTATCTGTAGATTCTTAATATATTTTTGTTAAAAATTTGGGAATCATATTGCACTTTGTTTTCTATCTCCTTCAAAAACTAGTTTTTTTTTCAGTAAACACCATTTTTAAGGAGTGATGCTCACCATATACAACATAAATTCTTTTCAATGAAGGATACAATTATATTTTTCTTGAATTTATATTTGTAACTATAATATCTAGTGCATGGAATTGGTTTCATATCATTTCATTGAATATTTTTTCCTTAATCAAGTTTCGAAGTCAAACCAATTAAAATTCAGACATAGGCAAACCATATACAACATAATTTTTTTTGTATGTATCAAAATTCTTTTTTTTTTGGTGGATCAAGGACATCAATATCTAGTGCATTGATATTTAAAAAAAAAAATTCTGATAATCTGCTATTTTTCCACTTGTACAAAATAGAGAGCTTGATTTTCAGTGAAAAACCTATGTTTAATCAAACTACAAAAAAAAAATACATAATAAAACCAAAACATATTAAAATTATATTCGTTGGATAGCTCATTTCAAGGACTACCATCATCTAGTTGGGTCTATGAATTATCCTCCATTTTCATCCTCAAATCGAGCTTCGAAGGGAAACTTTTTGGAGACTTTTGGTGCTAGAGGGGGAGAAGTGGGGAAAAGGGGGTTCGAGCGAACCCCCTTTCCACAAAGCTTTCCTTTTGGTTTTTTCTCAGGAATGGTGGAACCCAACATTTAATGGGTTTGCTCAAAGAGGGGTTCTAGCAAACCCCATTTGGGTTTGCTTGAACCAAATCTTCGTTCGAACCCCCAAAAACTGATTTTTTTCCATGGAGTCATTTTTTGCAATTTTCCTTCTCACTGGAATTGTAAACCAATTTTGCCAGTTTATCCCATTGAAAGAAAATTCTGCAAACCATTCCATCGAAGCCCCAATAAAGTTATGGAAAATTTGAAAAATCTCCACATACCAACCCCTAATAGTAAGCTAGTTCCACTAGACTTCCCACAGCCAAAAATCATCATCCTCATCTTCAAAATAAGACCCTCCATCCTCTACTTCACTAGGAAATTTCAAAAACCCCTGCCTACTGATCAAGGAATTCAATTGAATTATAGGAATTTAATATTATACAATGGTTATTTTTATTATTTTTAGTAATTCTATTTGAGTGATATACAATTGAATGTTGAAAAGGAAGCAAGCTTGTGAAAAACTCAAATTGCTAAGGACTTTGATTCAAGAAGAAAAAAAGACTACACAATTTTGGGTAGTTTCTCCATTCAAATCCCCATTTTTTAAGGTATGTCAAGTCTTTACACATTTTCCTTAATTCTATCATGTTTATTTATCATCCCTTATCATACACACTTAATACAATGCTTTGATGTTATTATTATGCATATTCCATGTTCATCAAATTGTTTTTTTCTCATTATACCCTTAGCCCCTCTTGGCACATTTTAAACTACACAATTCTTTACACTTTCCAATTACATTTTAAACCACATCTCTTTGAGGCATTTTTTTAAACAATTGACCTACCTTGTGTATACTTCCACATTTTGTATACACATTTACGAGAGTAGAATAATTAATACTAAAATGAGCCTAATGTTGCCTTAATTTAGTGTTGTAATATTCTTTACATATTCACATTAAGTTTAGGGCCCTTTTAAACTAAATGGACTTAATTGTGCCTTATTTAGGGTGTTGTAAAGTGTATCTTTATACTTTCACACTAATCTAGGGATCTATTAATTAATTAAGGTTCATTTTCCTTAATTGGCCCCTTTAATTCAAATCCAAGCCTAATTAATTGCAAATTCCGAGAGATAAAAAATGACATTCATAAATGCCATTACACAACACTTAATTTTGGAAAGTTTGTGTCCTAGGTAGGTGACCTAGGACCCATTCACCACATGGATAATGGGTCCTCACTAAGTCTTATGACCGTATTTTCACATGACATTTCACCTTGTCTGATGTGTGTCCTAGGGGAGTCGCCTAGGACCCATTCACCCTATGGAGAATGGGTCCTCACTTAGACCTAGGACCCCTCTTTTGGATATGTTTTTGGAAGTATTTTAATAATTTAAAATCTATAATTCAATGTTGTGTTGTGATATTTTAATTTCAGGAATTAATCTTAAGTTATGTATAAATACAAGGTTATTTTCATTATGTTTCACTAGAGAGAAGAATCTAAGCAATTTTCATGAGATCAAGCATTCATATTCAAGGAGAAGGAAAGAGTGAAGTCTTGGAGAAACATTATAGTGTTTTTGGAGGTATTCAAGCTCATTTTGTTTTCAAATATCAAGCATTATTGAAGTGATGATAGATGCCTATGGAGAATCATGATGGATTCTAGGTTTTGGGAGAAGCACCATGAGATTCAACCAAGCTTAATGACTTGTTTCCTAAGTGATTCCATCTTGTATGATTATTCTATTTTCAGCCTAACAAGAGGTATATTCAGATTTATGACATATTAAGGGGATTTGGGGTCTTCTAAAGTAGGTCTTTTGCATTGTTCATATTTCATTCTAGGATCCTATTCTAACACACTTTAGTAGTATTTCTTTGCATCATTGGAGATCTTAATCTTAGACACACTTAAGGTTAGGATTATACTAACATTTCATGTTTCATATTTCTATTTATCATCAAGGTTTAATTACCAAACTTGGGGTTTGACTGAGGCAAACCCCTATCAAACAACAAACATCAAACCCGTTTTGTATATTATTGACAAATCTGGATCCAAAAGCAGGTATTTCAAGTTACAGGAAGGAATTATAGGTCTAGAGCTTCAAATTCAAATTCAAAATTTTGGAAGAGCCTACCAGGACCCATTCGCCATAGGTGAATGAGTCCCTATTAGGGATACAAGGGGAACATGTTTTCATATTTCATAAGCTATAAATTCTAATTTAGAGTCTCCCAAGAAATTCTATCGGGACCCATTCACCATAGGGTGAATGAGTCCTTATTAGAATTATAGAAGCAAAAAGTTTTGATAGGTGCACAACATTTATAACTCTCAATTTTTCCAAAATTTTACTTTTTACTTTTTCCTTTTTTTTATGTTAAATATCTTCATTGCACTTTGTAGATCTAGGTTTAGAGTTGTTTTTTATTTCAAATTTGTCTCCCCAAAATACTACTTGACCTAGACCCCCATCCTAGCAAAAAGGGAAATTTGAAGATTCACACCTTGATTGTTATTTCATGGTGTGGATCTCATTTCCTAATGAATTAGGGTAGGACCCCTTTGTCCCTCTTTGGATCTACCTTTCCATTTTGGGACACCCTATCCTATTTTTCTTCATTTTAGTAATATAATACATCATTTGTCATTATTTTTTTATGGATGTGCATACCCCTTTCCAAAGCTTCAATTTTGGTATAGGCAATGGGGATGTTAGAAAATGCTTTGGAATTCGGTTTTACACCTAGAAATTGTATTTGCTTGAAATTTTCTAAAGCCTTTTTAAAAAATCCATTTTGTCCATATCCTGTAATCATTGTAGTCCATGAGGAAAAATCTCATTGAGGCATTTTTTCAAACAATTAATGTGCCTTGTCTATACATGTCTACCAAAACATTTTACGAAACATGTTAGAGAAAACAATTAGTTGTTTGAAAAAAATCCTCAAAGAAATGTGGTCTCATGTTGATAGAATCTCATTCCATCACCATGAGACCACATTTATTTGAGTTATTTTTTCAAACAAATCACTACCTACTCTATGCTACCACATTTTCCATACATGTCTACCAAAGCATTTTATCAAAATATTAGACAAGGAAATGAGTTGTTTGAAAAAATTCCTCAATGAAATGTGGTCTCATGGTGATGGACATCACCATGAGACCACATTTCTTTGAGGCATTTTTTCAAACAACTAATTCCCTTGTCTATGCTACCAAATTTTCTATACATTTTCTATTTGTGCATATCCTACAGTCATTGTAGTCCATGAGGACATTTCTCATTGAGGAATTTTGTCAAATAGTTCATGTGCCTTGTCTATGCATCCATATTTTGCATGTGTCTACTAAGGAAATTGCAACCATAACACTCATGAAAATCCCCCCCATTTATGTTTCGATAAATTTTATACCCCATTCCAAGGTCCCAATTATAAGGTAGTGAGCTCACTACCTTGTCAATTCTATTGCATTGACAAGGTGGTGAGCTCACTAGCTTGTGGGTGATCCCACAATAGTGGTTTACAATTTTTGGTCAAACTGGACACTGAGATAAGGTTTTTTAACTAAATCTTCACATTTAGGCACATATAGTGACTAAACCATGAGGAATTTGAAGATGATGCAAACTAGAATCTCATCAAATTTTTTCTGTAGATTCTAATTTTTTTTTTCAAAATTTTTGGAATCAAATTGCACTTCTTTTTCCATCTCCCACGAAAACTGGCTTTTTTAGAAAACAACATTTTTAAAAAGTGACACACACCATATAATGCATAAATTTTTTTCCATGAAGGATAAAATTCTAATTCTTTCAAATATAGATTTGTAACTCTAATATCTAGTGCTTCCACTTGGTTAGATAGTTTTTTATTGAATATTTTTTCTTTAATCAAGTTCCGAAGTCAAGCCAATTACAATTTAGACATAGCATGACCGTATAACATGCAAGTTTTTTTGTATATATCGAAGTTCAATTTTTTTTTTCTTGGATCAAGGACTTCAATATTTGGTGCACTCATAATTTTAAAAATTGTTTTTTGATAATCTACTATTTTTCCACATGTGCAAAACAAAGACCTTCAATTTCAATGAAAAAACTATGTTTAATAAAACTAAAGAAACAAATATATAATAAAATCAAAACATATTAAAATTATATTCGTTGGATAGCTCATTATGAGGACTACCTAATGCTAGTTGGGTTCGTGAAGTCTCCTCCATTTTAATCCTCAACCCGAGCTTCAAAGGGAAAAAAATTCTAGATTTTTTTGTGCTAGAGAGCAGGGAGGTGGGAAAAGGGGGGTTCGCTAGAACCAAGGTTCATTCAAATCCCCTTCAATATGCATTTTTATTTTTATTTTTGAGTAGGAAATGAGGACCTAGTAATTAATGGGTTCGGTCGAACCCCTTTTTGGTTTGGTCAAACTTGTAGGTTCATTCGAACCCCTAAAACCAATTTTTTTTTGTCATGGGGTCATTTTTTCTCAAGTTTTCCTTCCTCCATCAAATTGTAAACCACTATTTTGGCTTCACCCTTGTCAATGTGGTAGCATTGACAAGGTGGTGGGCTATTTAAAAAAATGTCTCATAGAAATGGGGTCTCATACTGATCCACCGTGAGACCCCATTTCTATGAGGCATTTTTTCAAACAGCTCACCACCTTTTCAATGTCATAGAATTGACAAGGTAGTGGGCTATTTGAAAAAATGCCTCATTCACCATGAGACCCCATTTCTATAAGGCATTTTTTCAAACAACCCACAACCTTGTAAATTCAACTGTATTGATAAGGTGGTGGGTTCTTTGAAAAAATACCTTATAGAAATGGGGTCTTACAGTGATGTAATCACCGTGAGACCCTAATTCTATGAGGCATTTTTTCAAACAACCCACCACCTTGTCAATTCTACCACATTGACAAGTTAGTGAGCTCACTCACTACCTTGTCTATGGTACCATAGTTTGCATACATGTCTACCAAAATAATTTGTCAAATAATTCACATGCCTTGTCCATGCTTCCATTCTTTTCCTATCTTGCAATCATGGCATTCCACGAGACCACATTTATTTAAGGCATTCCATTAAAAAAATCATGTGAGATTTGTCTATGCTAGAAATAATTCAAAACAATTAGCTTTGTCTACTAAGGAAATTGCAACCATAACACTCATGAAAATCCCCCACTTTTATGTTTTGATATATGTCATGCCCCATTCCAAGGTCCCCATTACAAGGTAGTGGGTTGTTTGAAAAAATTCCTCATAAATATGGGGTCTCACAATGATGTACTATCTTGTCAATGCGGTAGAATTGACAAGGTAGTGGGATGTTTGAAAAAATGCCTCATAGAAATGGGGCCTCACAGTGATATACATCACTCTCACCATGAGACCCCATTTCTATGAGGCAATTTTTCAAACATCCCACTACCTTGTCTATGCTACCACATTTTGTATACATGTCTACCAAAAAAATTTGTCAAACAATTAACATGCCTTGTCCATGCTTCCATAGTTCTCATAATTTCTACCAAGGGATTTTAAATTATAACATTCGACAAAAATCCCCCTTTCTTTCAATGTTTTGATTGATACCCATACCTTGTTTCAAAGTTAGGATGTTAACAAAAGTGAAATTTGGATTTATAGTCAAGCCAATTATATTTTCTTGAAAGTTTATGTCTTTTAAAAATCCATTTTGTGCCTATCTCGCAATCATGACATTCCATGAGACCACATTTATTTAAGGAATTCCATCCAAAAGCTCATGTGAGCTTTGTCTATGCTAGAAATACTTCAAAAAAATCAGCTTTACATTTTACTTGTGTTCTTATTGCACTTGTTTATTCATCATGGTTGAGTGGAATTTACTCTTCTACAAGATGATTGTAAGTATTTTTTATGAAGGGTTGAATGATATATATTTAATTTATTTGTATAGATTAAATTTTTAGGAACTAATAGTTGTCTCTTTATCATGCTATAGATAAAATTATCCATCATGTTGAGGAAACAATCAAGGATTAAACCAACACAAAAAGAGATAGATGCTAAGAATGCAAAGAAAGAAGCATGGATGAGGGAACATCATGAGAAGAAAAAATTGGTAACGATTGACAAATACATTCCAATTGAAGAGTAACCTCAACCATCAAGAAGAGATATGGAATTGGCGGCACAAAGGGAACAAATGTGAAACCTTCGTGCTAAGAGAGATTTGAATACTATAGTTGGAGACACACCCTCTATCACAAGTGAATATAGAGGGACACCATCTACCACATATCAAGTTGAGAGGACATCATCACTCACATTTGAGGAAGGAGGTACACCATCATTCCCATCTCAACCATAATTTATTTCATCTATTCCATCCTCGATTGAAGGTACATAGACTAGACCATCTGATTTAAATATTGATGAAATTCCTAATGTTGAGATGAATTTACCTTTGAAAACACCATCTAGAATTTTACATAGAAAGCCAAAGTTTTTGATTAATATTGATGATAATATTTTGTAGCCAATGGAAGGTAAGATTCCAAAACACACTTGTAGAAGATATGCTCATAAGATTTGGAGAGAATTCTTTGAAAATTTAAATGAGACTGCAAGATGTCAACTATTTTTTGAAATGATGTGAAGTATAAAGTATAGGTCCATCATGAAGATTCTTGGGTTAAGAACTTCAGATGCTTCAAGTGAAAAAACTATTGTGAAAAATATAATGGATGCATATGAGAGTGTCAGTAAGACCTCATGCTCAAAAGATAGTAATGTCACATGACATGTCATTACATTGACAATAGTAAGTAATAAAATGAGGAAATCTCATCTCATTAGAAAGATGAGTCAAGAATTGTGAATTAATAGAAAATTTTTATCAAGAGCCGTTTAAAGGTGCCAAATAATTGAGGACACCGATTCTACTGAAGTATGGGCGTTCTCGGGGAGACTACAACGAAAAGATAAACTATTTGTTGAAGCATTGAGATAACTAATTGAAGACTTTTGGAATAATAACACAATGGTGTCTCTGAATCAAAGGGATGTGGTATGAAGGATAATTGGTAGTCGAAACTGTGAGCCACATCCAAAGCATCTTTTGGATATCACAAACATAGTTTTTTCATAAATTTCTAGAGGATTATCCTCAAATTAAAAAATTTCAAAGATATTTTGAAATGCTTAAAATTTTTATCTCATGATAAATCACACATGCACTACTTGTTGTAGATTACATATTGAATTTTCTAATCATTTTGATGTTTATCATTCTATATGTTTATATTTGCATACTGACATTTTTTTTTAGGATTGTGGCATACATGCCCCAATAACATATTCAGGGGACTTCTTATCAACAATTTTATGTGAAAGAGAGGAAGGTCAAATATTCTACAGGAAATTATGCTTGAATGACACATGTCAACATTGTGGTGGCTTGCAACATAAGCCGATATGTGAACATAAGGAAAGAAAACATGTGGTTTGAAAGGAACTAGTAGAGTTCGTAAAGTATAAAAAAGTGGCCTACAATACAAAAGATGGTAATCAAACAAAAATGCGTGATTTGGTTATTTAAAAGATTCTAGTGTATCAGTTTATGTCTAAATTTCATGACAGTATAGTGTATGAGTATGCAATGCATACCCATAGAGCTCGATGGTTGGGCTTACAATTAAATTTATTTAAGGAAACCTTTCTAGTTGGTGGCCTACAATACAAAATATGGTAATCAAGAAAAAAAGGTGCTATTTGGTTATTCAAAAGATTTTAGTGTATCAGTTTATGTCTATATTTCATGACAATATAGTGTATGAGTATGCAAGGAATAGCCATAGAGATCGATGGTTGGGCTTGAAACTAAATTTATACAAGGAAACCTTTCTAGTTGGTAGCTTTTTTAAGTGGTTGAATTTGTAGAGAACTACACTCTACAACCATAGCATGAGGTGCAATCACAATATTACAACTCCACACAGGTTTCTATGTTTATGCACACAACATTAAATTATGTAGCTGATAGTACAAAGGATAAAAAGAAGGTATTGAGGGAGTACCAATTTTACATTAGTGATGATCACACATATTATATAGAGTTCATACAAGGTTGCTTTTAGTTGTTCTATAGTGATTTGGCTAGGAGGGGAATAACATACAATCAACATATAATATGGTCGGATAATTGTGCATGACAGTTCAAGAACTCACAGATGTTCTATTGGTTGAGTAGGATGCATTTTATTACAGGTGTTCAAAATATGTGGAACTTTTGTGAGGTTGAGCATGGAAAGGGGGACCATGATGGTGTAGAAGCATGCATCAAAAGAGCATTAGCATGAGAAGAGTTAAAGTATAAAGACAATGCAAAGTTGATAGATACAAAATCAATCATCAAGTGGTGTAACACTTCAATTGGTCTAGGTAATGAAGTTAAGTCTTCAGTTCATAGATTTTTTTGGTTGATAGATGATACTAACATTGCACCATATGAGGATTGTTGTAAATTGAAATGATCAAGTGAGCTACACTCTTTCCTTAGCTCAAATGTAGTTTCATGGAGTATCCATACGTGGAAGATGGTGTGATTTTGTTCTTCATGTGTAATTCGAGCTTGGAATGAGTGTGAGTCAAAGGAGTGGGTTGAAAAATGGTGGTTAGGTTATCTTAGCCCACTTCACACATATCATCCCCTGATAGCGTTGGAACTAACACAGATGGAATCATCGGTTGACTTTGACTACATATTAGATCTAGTTCAACCAAGTAATATATCTACTTGCATAGTTTTTGAAATTCCTATTGTTATCTTACTTTGTAGTGTATTTGTAATTTTGACTAATTTCATTTAATTTTTTGCACATATCAATGTAGGGCATGTTTATGTAGTTATTACAAATGAAGACAATGAAGAGGGAACAAATTATTACTTTTGTCATTATGTTGAGGCCAAAAAGAAATTGGAGGCCCTAGTTATAGATGGAGAAAACAGTGAATACCCTACAAGCTCAATGGTTGTTAATGGAACATGACTTGGAAGGTACCAACATAAGAGTTAATATTTGGTTGTTTCAAGACTTTGACACACATCGAAAGATTCTTCATTACTCGAACCTTATCATGGCATTCAATGTTCATTTAATCAAATATGGGGGTAGACCTTTGAACAAGACCTTTTGGAAGGTGTGTGAGTTTGACCATGAGGCAATACTTGACAATAAAGAGTGGAGCAGACCCAAATGGTTCTTCAAATTAATTTGTAAGTATGTGTGCATTAATTTGTATTAAAATTTATAGGTATGCACATCAAGATTAGTTGATAGTTAGACCTTTAGTTTCTATATTTCAAGTTTATGTATGTTTTGGTTCCAAGTTTTTACATATTTTTTGGTTTAAATTTTATATATGAATATTGGTCAGATTATATGTTTTAGTTCAATGCGTAGCATAGGCAAGGTAGTGAGCATTGACAAGCTCATAACATTATCAATGCGGTAGCATATCTACAAGGTAGTGAACTATTTGAAAAAATGCCTCAAAGAAATGGGGTCTCTTGGTGATGTGTATCACACCACCAAGAGACCCCATTTCTTTAAGGTATTTTTTCAAACAACTCACTACCTTGTCTATTCTACCACATTTTAAAGCTAGTGAGCTCAATAGCTTGTCAATATGGATGCATTGACAAGGTGGTGAGCATTGTAAGAAAAAATGCCTCAAAGAAATGGAGTCTCATGGTGATGTACATCACCTTGAGACCCCATTTCTTAGAGGCATTTTTTCAAACATCTCACTACCTTCTATTCAATATTTCAAATAATATTCCTTCTAACCCCACTTATAGATAGGTGACTTTGCTATTAATTCATTGGTTGTGAGTTCATTATTTGAATCAATAGAAGTTGGTCCACTTGATTAAGTAGTCAATTTTCAGTCATTCATTTTTTATTCATCGCCTCATTCTATCATTAATCCTATTGATTTTGGCATACCTTTGTGAGAATGAATATTTCTACTCAATTTTTAACCACTAGCAATACATCCTTTAAAAAATCAATTTGATTGATCTCTAAAAAAATGTATGTTTGTGCCCTTTCCTCTTATATTTTATACCATTTTAATTATCATCCTAAATTTTTTTAATGTGTAAATGCACTGTGTTTTAAAAATCTAAACTCTCACTTTGACTATATAGCTATCATATTGTCCTTTTATTAGTTTTGCTACAAGGTAGCAATGACAAGGTGGTGAGCTATTTTCAAAAATCCTCAAAAGAAATGGGGTGTCACGGTGATGTATATCACCATGAGACCCCATTTCTTTGAGGCATTTTTTCAAACATCTCACTGCCTTGTCTATGCTACCACATTTTCCATACAGTTTCCATTTTGGGCATATCCTATAATCATTCCAATATTTATGAGAAAATTGACAAATGAAAAAATAAAGTCAAAGATTCTTGAACTTAAGACTTCCGCAGAGAAAATAAAACTACAAATAGATGATAAGGAAGAAGAAAATGAAATGTAAGTGAAAAAAAGGAGAATCAGTGTGGTGGACACCTGAAATTCTTATCTATAAAGGTAGAGAAGTTATGTAAGGAACTTGTTAACAGAAAAAATTGCATTCTGTAATTAGAAAGACACTTACAAAGATGATAACAATAGTTGCAAATGCAATGGTAATAGTTAGAAGTGTTGAAATTGAAGCAAAATAATCGAAGACTAAAATTAACCACTTAGAAAAGGAATTAAAAGACAAGAAGAAGATTTTTATTGTCAACAAAAAGGAGGTTAGTCTACTCTAAAAACATTTAAAAAAGAGGCAAACCAAATTGAACAGGATACATAATGAAGGGAAATAGATTTATTTGAGAACAAAAATATAAGATCAGTAGATTCCTTCGCTAAATTGTGTTTTATTTAAATAGCCTCAAAAGAACGTACCACTATGCCATAAAGTGGAATCAAACATAGTTTATTTCCCACCATTAATCTTTAGAGGAAAGTTCATGCAATTTTAAATCACACAAGATCAATTAGTTTTAACAACATACATTAAACAGATTCAATAAAAAAAATCATTAAACAAGAAAGATGGAACATAAGACAAGAACATAAATATTTAAGTGGGGAAAACCCTTTAGAGTAAAAAAACCCACACTCCAAAAGCATAGATCCATTGTAGTATTCAACAACCAAACACATAGTTACAATACAATGCAGGATCTAAGCCTTTACATGGGAATTTACATCCTGTTCCATCTAGGGAAAATCTCACAGCATAACCCCTCTGAATCCAATCTCTCATCCAACTATTCCAATGAACTATGGAATTAAATACAAACTTCTCAAGCATTACTAGAAGAAAATATCATTCCAACTTCCATACCAACCAAGCAGTCACAAGAAAGGTTAACTGTCTTTACCTTCTACTATCATCGAAGTCCTATCAGAATTTTGAAGATACTTACATTGTCCTACTAATAAGGATATGTCTCTCTAATACTAACACACCAACTTTATGAACATCCTATAAATTTTTTGAAGGGACTTACATTAATGTCTCGTTGATATCTATCATTCCCTCTGATGAAGAGATCCTTCTTTCCATCGAAATATCAAAGGGAGTTACATTAATGTCCCACCGATATCCATCATTCCCTTCGATGAAGAGATCCTACCTTCTATAGATATATCGAAGTGACTACAAACCAGATCCCTCTAACATTGACCTGTCTCTTTGATGTCCCTTCTTACAGTCCATTGAAATGTTGAAGGGATTGCAAAACAACTCCCTCTAACATTGTAATGTCTCTTCAATGAAACTATCAGGATGTCGAGGAGACTATCCACTAAGTCACATTGACATTCACTTGTGAGCCTGATGAACCTTTATTGCCAACCAATGAACCTAAAGCCTGAAGCATGAAGCACTTATCAAATGTCGAGGAGAATCACCATTTCATCCTGCTGAAAATCACTTGTCAACCAGATGAACCTTCGACCTATGCCTTTTACACCAGTAAGTTTGAGAAACCTTTTCTCAACATTCTCCCACTTGAAAAAGAACTTACTGCCTCCCAATCAATGTTCAAAGTCACTATATCACACAAGACACCTGCAATAATGTTTAAGATGTCCACCATTTTAGGCAGAAACTCCAGCCATCCTCCAAAGGAAAGGAATGAGCCATGGTGTGTATGAACTAGTCTAAAGAACACAAGCATCATATCCAATTGATAAAAAAGGCTACAAAATATTTCCACCACTCCACTATGCTCATAATAGATACAAAATCATCAACAACATCAACTCCAAAGCCCACAACTTGAACACAACCATGAAGTCATCCTCTAGAAAACAAGATAGAGCATTAGTTAGAACAACAATCAAGAAACTAAATGTTGCCATCCAACTAATCACCCCATGTGACTGAAAATAGAACACAAAACAAGTGCCAATCCATCCAATCACCCATACCTCAAAGGTATCCACATCAAAAAACTCATGCCACCTACATAGTCAACCCATCAACTAAAAATACAAGCTCCATGTGCCAACCAATCAAAGAAGACCAAACACATCCAAGAACTCCCACTACATGGGTAAGGTTGAATCTAAAAAATATCAAAGGCATAACAAGTCTACCAATCACAACACATAAAATGTAGCCATGTAGTACCAAGGACCAACCACAAAGATCTACAAATCTTGCAACCAACTGCTACAAGAAACATCTATCTACAATCTTCCATATCTCTCCCATGTTCTCCATATTTGATAAAAGAAAAAGATACAAAAACCTCCATGGCATCACCCAAGTGACACCACATGACGACAAATTAGTGATCACCATAGCTCCACATAGAAATCTCACATCTAAATTTGTATGACTTTGAACATATAGGAAGAAGAACCAAAATAGAGAGAAAAAAATTTCAAACCATAAACATGTAGCATGCCCTTCTGTAGAAGTTGATAAAACTCAACCTCACAGTCCCCAAGAATTACCTGCAAGCAATCACCTATCACATGCAACAAATATTAAGAACAAAACAATAAGAGATTTTCTGTAAACCCTCAAAGCAAGAATGTGCAAGCTAAAACCGGATTAATATTATTGAATGATCTGATAATTACAATGTGATCAATCCTTATGAGGAGATCAAGAAAACCTAAAATTAGGAAATTCTAGTGTTCACACTTAATAATTAATAAATAATTATTAATGTGCCTAAGTTTAGCTTAAGTAACCTAAAGGAAGAAGTGAATTAATTAATTAACCAATATGATTAAATTAGTTAAGTATAGTAACTTATTACTCTAACACCCCCCCTTAAGATGAACTTAGGGAGTAGCTAAAACATTAGAAAAAAGATGCATGAAAGAAAAGATGGGTCCCAACAACAAAGGCCTGATCACGTACCCAAGTACAAATGCAATGCAAACTAAACTAACTGGGGTAAAGGAGAAAACCCAGTGGGAACAAAACCCCTCCCCGAAATAGAATGCAAAGAGAAACTAAGTGATGAAAGATGGAGGACTCCATAGGACCCCCCAAGGACACCATCCATCACAAATATACATGAAAGAACCCCCACAGAAGAGAGGAAGAAAGAGACCACATATCCCCCCCATAATGAAGTAGCCCCAAAAGAACTGAAGAAACTACATGTCCTGAAAGAAGAGAGAGGGAAGAGGCCAAATGAAAGAAATATCTGAAGGTGAAGTAGGTGTAGCACATGATGTATCCACAGAAGTAGGTGTGACCTCAACAAATTAAGAATTCAAAGTGGGTGAAGACTAAATAGGAACCTCCAAAGATGGATGATCAACTAGATCCCGCTGCACTGAAATGAAAGAAACCACATCTGTAGTCATAGAAGTATCATCAACTACAACAGTAGGTGGAGGAGATGGAATGGATGGCTCAAGAGTAGGATCTGAAGTGAGAACTCCAATGTTCAAGAAGCCAAATTTCTCCTCTGAATGATGATTCACACTAGAAGTGTGATGAACAATTGTAAGAACAAAAGCACCATTAGTAGCAAAATCTGCAAAGGAATACAACCAAGATGATTGATCCACCACCCCACTAGCAGTAACTGCTCTACTCTCCAAGTCTCTGATGATAACTGAATCAGGTGTGAACTCCACAGACCTCCCATTGCCTCCATGTGTGTTCTGATATATAGAAAGAAGGTTGTTCATCAAATGAGGAACACACAAGACATATTGAAAAGTGTTTTCCCCAAAACTAATAGACCCCTTCCCTATAACACTCATGTAGGTATTGTTTCCCATCAAAATAGGAGACATAGTGTGAGACTCAAAGGAAGTGAACATAGATTGTGTAGAAGCCATATGATGAGATGCTCCTGAATCTAGAAGCCATCTCCCTAATCCAAGACTCGAAGAAGCACAAAGAGCACGCCCCTTCATAGCTGATGAAGTATGTAAACCAGTTGTGCCCCTGTCATGCTGTACTGAAGAATAAGAAGAAGGAGGGGAAGGAGATGAAGTAGACATCCTAGAAGGAAAATCAATCTGATGTTTCTGAAGAAGATTATTCAACTCATTAATGTCCTTCTTGTAGCAATTATGTTCTGCATGTCCTTATCTCTTGCAATATGCACATGGGCCCTTCTCCTTCCTGGATGATTTACCCTTAGAAGAGGATGATGAATCTGAGGAATTCTTCTGCTGCTCATGAGATTTGGAATCCTTTTGTTTTTGTTTCTTTCCTTTTCTTGTAGAAGCCTTCTGATCTCTGGGCTCCTGTGATGCAATGAGTGCTTGTGATGAAGAGGGATTCAACTTGCCCATATTAGCCAAATTGGCCTACTCTCAAGTGAGAGAAGATGGAAAATCATCAAAAGAAGGCATAGTAAATCTAGTACCAAGTGCATCCCTAGTAGCATAAAAGGTAGAAACAAAAATTGAATAATCTGGTCCAAGCTTAGAAAGAATGGACAATATCAACTGAGAGTCTTCCTTTTGAACACCACATTGTGACAACTACAATCTAAGAGACTTGAGTTTGGTGAAAAACTCCTGGATGCTGTCAAAATCCCTAGGATTTAAGCCAATAAGCTCATTCTCTAACTGAAACCCTCTCATAGTATCCTGCTTCCAAAACAAAGACTGCAAAGTAGTCCAAACCTCATGGGGTGTAGTGCAAGACTCAATATGAAAAAGAAGGTTAGAAGAAATAGAAATACATAATGTACCATAAGCTTCATCACATCTATTTAACCACTTTCTCTTTTCAGCAGCACCTGTAGGTTCAATTTCTGTACCCATGGTTACCCTACACAACCCTTTGTGTTTCAAGTGAATCTCCATTTCATTTTTCCAACCAAAATAGTTGAATGGAGTAAGGGGTGCAATGTTATGTGTATCCATGATAAAAAACAACAATATCTACTCTCAAATAAAAAAACAATGCTTGCTGATCTCAAAAAAATAGCCTAATTGCACACTTCCGAAGAAAGTAATTGAAAAACTAAAGGCTGAGATCAAATAGTAAAATCAGATATTTGGTAAAAAAATATAAAAAAACAGGTCTGAGATCTGTTTAGAGCACTGAACCAGCTTTCCAGCGCCTATTTTTTTTCGTAAAACTAAGTCCGAACGCAAAAGATATGCCTTCCAGATTGAAAACAATAAATTCTAGCTTTAACAGGCGAAAAAGGCACCAAAAAAGAAAAATAAAAAATTCTAACCTCCACCACTGCGAAGAGCATCGAATCAGCTTTCTGATGATATTTTGTTTTCGAAAAAAGGGCTCCGTTTACCCAAGTTAAGAGAAAATGAAAAAATGGCCTGTAAAAAAGGCACTTCAAGCATTAATCAAGAGCAAAAATTAAGCACCTTTCCTTCTAGCCTGTGGTTCTGCATATGACCGACCGCTGGCGCTTGGGGGCTGAATCTGCAGCTCCTAGTCACTAAGGTGACCCTAGCGGGGGTTGGGCCAGTCGACAGGGGTTGGCGTGTGGGGCCTGGTCACCCATGTGACCAGTGGCTCTACCTTAAAGCCCGTGGGGGCTGGACGACTGTGGGTGGTGGTTCGGATGGTGCCACCGGGCCGGGTGGTCCTACGATGGTGTGGTGGTGGCCAATTGGTGGTGGGCGGGCGATGGAGCAATTTTACACTGGCCACACAAACTCTCTAGCGGTTTTTATGATTTGAAAAAAAATATTTTTTGATATTTTTTGATTTGCGAGCCTCAAACTGTGTGCTGGGGAGGCTGTACAACCTCTCTGTCAATTTTTTTTTTGCCTTTTTTTTCAACAGGTCCAAAATTGACGAAATGAAAGGTGTTTCTAGCTAGGGTTTTTGGGCGTCCTGAATGCGATGGCGACGTCTGTTTTTCCCAAAAATGCACATAAAATATGCCAAGCGCTAGATGCACACAAAATCAGTCTGGCTTGAAACCCTTGCACAAAAAAAAATGTTGTGAGAGAATATCTTTTAATCACGAATAGACAGCCATAGGTTTGGAACTCTGATACCATGTAGAAGTTGATAAAAATCAACCTCACAATCCCCAAGAATCACTTGCATGCAATCACCTATCACATGCAACATATATTCAGAACAAAACAATAAGAGATGTTCTGTAAACCCTTAGAGCAAGAATGTGCAAGCTAAAACCAGAATAATATTATTGAATGATCTGATAATTACAATGTGATCAATCCATATGAGGAGATCAAGAAATCCTAAATTTAGGAAACCCTAGTGTGCACACTTAATAATTAATAAATAATTATTAATGTGCCTAAGTTTACCTTAAGCAACCTAAAGGAATAAGTGACTTAATTAATTAACCAATATGATTAAATTAATTAAGTATAATAACTTATTACTCTAACACCTTCTATATACACATATAAATTCCAGCCATGTCAAGTAAGATCTCCTTCACACGCCCAATATAAAATTCATAACAACATCCAACCCCATTCAACCTTGAGAGATCAAACATAACATATACAACATGTATCTATATGGATGTAAGCTTCTTATGGAAGATCAAACTACTTAATTTACCATCTCAATAAATCAACTCACTACCATCCCCTATGATCATGATAAATGAAAATGAAAACTCAAGGAGATAACCATGCTATCCATCTCTCCCAATGAATCCTCCAGAACCATCTAATAGCAACTCAAGATCCATGTCTATGAAATAAAGCATAAAGCACTTGAGAGAAACAATATGAATTACCTCTCAAGTGATAAGCCACCAAGTAGACCAAGAATTGGGAATGAGAATGCTCCTCCAAGATATGCAAGTCATCATGACTCCTCCAAGAGCAATATCCTCATAGGTTTTTGTTGAACTCACGTCCAACCAAGGTGTAGGCTTCTCAAAATTTCTGCTGGAATCTCATCAAGAGTAACCATCTCAATAAAACTTCTCTCATCTCAAGAGAAATGTAGCCTCACATCATTCTCCATGTATCCATGAGCACATAAAAGTAATCATCTCATGCTAAAATCCAAATGCATCACTGCACTATCATTAAGCCAAGCATATGGCCAGTGCACCCAAAACATAGAGAATCACTAGACCACTATCAAAACTCCAATCATCTAAATCAGGAACTTATCATGAAATCATGATCTTACCATCCCCATAAGGATATCACATGCTCCAAGTGAACACAACATGGTCTCAAGAGAAATGTATCATTCCAAACCACTCATCTAGAATCAAGAGTATATCATGAAATAAAATAAGAAAACTCTAAACTATCACCTATCAAGCACCCCCAAAACATAAATCCAAAGACCACAAGAGTCCTCCATGGCTCTGAGATGGTAAACATCTTCAATATCATGAAAATTACCCATCTCCAAATAGTGTCCATGCAAATTCAAAAGAATCCTTCTGCAATAGTAGGATCTAAGAGCTCCTCCTAGTAACATGTGTAATACAAAAGAAGATCATACATCACTAAGTGATGAACCCACATTCATTTCTAAAGATCCCACTAAATCGTGACAACCAAAATCTCCAAGAATCATAAAAAATTCACTGCTAAAGCTCCCACTAAACCCCAACAACTGAGCTCTCCAAGCATCATGAACAAGTCACTGCTAAAGCTCCCACTAAACTGTGACAACTAAACTCTCCAATAATCATGACCAAAAATCTACTAATCTGAAAAATCCTCAAGTCCACACATCAATATGTCCATTTGAAAATAATACCAAGTGGCACCGAGATCTCCAAACCAAGCAAAAATACCATCACTATCAAAAACTTACACCAAGTTGTGTATCCAAGTTGTTCACAACATCGTGATACACATGCTATAGGTTCCCAACACTGACTATCTAGGTACTCTCGTATCATCCATCCTCTCATCTCTAAGCAACTACACCAATGCACAAGTGACCATAGACAAGGCTAGCTAACAAGTCTACATCAACACAAAATCAAACCTCATGGATATAGACAGTCCACTTCTGATTTGTCCCATAGAAAACATGTAGCTAAAGATAGGACACAACTTTGCACAACCTGTAGATCCAATAAATATAACATGTAAACCCACTATTGCACTAGAAACTACAAAATTGATATCTCAAAGAGAATAATCATGTAGACAACATGAATCAAGCACTAGATTATACACAAATCTGATTCACCAAAAGGTCTACAACCCAAGCACCATAGTCTAGGAACCCACCAAACATCACCATAGAAATTTTGAGTGACTAATCATGTACCAAAACTTCCATGAAGAGAAATAATATCACTTCCTCACACCATTCATGAATCATGCATGCAAAACTGCAACTATAACACCTCGAAATCCAAGGTATAGAAAATAGCTTAATCGTAACTCCACAAAACCACAAGTTTTTCTTGACTATGTAAAACTTGCAAAACCATTGTGTTGAAAAACACCCATGTGCATCCATGCCCAATTCACATTTGGAAGACTCAAAAGTCTTAAAATTACCATAATAGTTTAAACCAAAATAATGGATTATCATAGATGAGCATAACCATAGATTTTTTAATGAAAAACTATAAAAACATCAAGTCCGAAGAACATGAATTTGAGCCATGCAAGTACAAGGAATCCATAAAAGGAAAAATCAGTTCAGGAACTCCATGTTCATTTTAGGACAACTCCATAACCACCAACATACACATGCATATGAGGGAGACAAGCTATTGTAGGAGCTTCCATATCATCCAATGATCAACTCCATAGCCTACATACAATCAGGGTAACAAAAAACAATGCCTTACAATACCAAGAAAAAGAACCCAACATAGGTACATCACTCCATAGTTGAAAAAAAATCAATCTTCTCCATATCACTAGGGAGCCTCTCACATAGACACCCAATATGAAATATTTTCTACAACATAACCATAAAGAATAAAAAATACACCCCATGCATCAATATTATTCCATTGTCAACTATGAGATTTATACCACACCATTTTAATATGACCAATTCCATTTTATCACCAAAGGATCAATCTTCAACCAATTCCTTCAGATTTCCTCAGGATTTCTAGACTAATAAATCTTCACAAAAGGAGTAACCCGAAACAAAAACACAAAGAATGAGAAAATCCCAAAAGAAGGCTCTGATACCAATTGAAGGGAAATGGATTCATCCCAGATTGAACATCTGAGATCAGTAGGTTCCTTCGATAAATTGTATTTTCTTTAGATAGCCTCAAAAGAACACACTCCTATGCCATAAAGTAGAATCAAACATAGTTTATTTCCCACCATTAATCCTTAGAGTAAATTTCATGCAATTTTAGATCACACAAGATCAACTAGTCTCAACAGTGTGCATTAAACAAATTCAATAAACAAAATCATTAAACAAAAAATATGGAAAAAATACA
The DNA here is from genome assembly GCA_007115665.2 of Sequoiadendron giganteum. Taxonomy (NCBI): domain Eukaryota; kingdom Viridiplantae; phylum Streptophyta; class Pinopsida; order Cupressales; family Cupressaceae; genus Sequoiadendron; species Sequoiadendron giganteum. Next base: position 622,765,085 of record CM021104.1, read on the forward strand.
TGAACAAAAAGATTTACGTGTGGAAAACCCTTCTTTGTAAAAAACCCCACACTCCAAAAGCATAGATCCATTGTATTATTTAGCAACCAAGCACACAATTACAATACAATGCATGCTCTAAGACTTTACATGGAGATTCGCATCATGTTACATGGAGAATGAAACCTTCAATTGAATCACCGGAACAAATTCTTAATATCACTTAAATGATTAATCATCAAATGCCAATGCAAAAAATTAAATCCAACACATAAACACAGTAACACCAAATTTATGTGGAAAACCAAATTAGGGAAAAATAATGATAAGGAATAACTCACACTATAGAGAATATCAAAACCAATTACAAGAGGCTCACTGCTTGAAATAAGGCTCACTACCAAAACAAGGATTCACTATCCAAAACAAGGACTCACTATCCTACAGGGCTAACAACCTTTATACAAAGAATACTCATTACAGAGAGACTACAATCCCAATGCAATAAAGGATTCCATTACAATCACTTGCAGTCAGACATGAATGATAGAGTTCACCTTCTACTCACTGCATCCAGAAACTCAACATTAAGCTTCACACTGATCTTCCACACTCGCATCACACAAACACTCTGAATAGAACCAATGTCGCATCTAACTTCACTTTCTCTTATCACTCTTCTTCTTCGCTATTGTATGCTTCTTCACCACTAACTCATCTTGCATTTATACCATCTTCAACTTTGAAACATATCCAAAGTAGGCCATCCAAATTCAAATTGAAATTAGGTTGGTGCCAAAACATCCCAAGGTGGAATTAGAATGAGGGAAACCGAAACACATGCTTCAAGGGACCCAATAAGATCCAACACGCTTCAACCTCGAAAGTAGTATTTCATACAAGGTCAACCAAACTTGTGTAAAACACATCGAACCATTAAGTACGAATCTTCCAAATGTTGAAACTATCTTGAATAGGATCAGGGCAACTCAACTTTAGAACCACAAGTCATAAGATTTCATCAAAGAGAAATCTAAAATAACAATATTTCTCCCAGACCTCAACTAGAAACATAGAAAAAAACGGTTCAAAATTGGTGAACACAACTTGCACTATATAATGAATCAAAAAAAAAAAATATGGATATAACATCTTCTAAAAATGATGAACAACATATCTGAACCACACAAACATAGGAGAAAATCTAGACCAAAACCTAGAGCAATCACTAAATACCTGCAACATATCTTCATTACAACTGTCTTAATATCCTTGACCTATACAACCAACAACAAGTAGTTGATGACCAGTTGACTAGTTGACATCAATGAAAACACCTTCAATATTTACATTCTTGCAGAAAACCCCCTTTTTTCGTTGATGGCAACACATGGTGTGAAAAACCATCAAAGACAACATACAATCTTTGAATATACTTTTATGTTTCTCCCCCCTATTAAATAATCTCTTATATGCTTCCTTTCCTTTTCACATGCTTCTTTCATTCTTTTTCTCCATTTTCACATGCTTCTTCTCCTCCTTTGACATCAATGGCAAAGGAAAACAAATATTTTTCATTGATTTATCCTTTGACATGAAAAAAAATACTCACAATGACAACACCTAATACTACCTACTCCCCCTGAAAGGTAGCCACCAAAACATCAGTCTAGAAGAAAGATAGATCCATAGATGCATCAAAATGATGCATATCCATATTCATATAGTTCAAGAAAGGAGGGTAAATAACCCCTAACTTCTCCCAAACATAATCAAAATTATCTTTAGGAAGAGCCTTCATGAAAATATTAGCAATTTGGTCCTTCGTTGGAACATACTGAAGCTTTACTTCATTCTCCATGACCTTCTCTCTCAAGAAATGATACCTGATAGATATATGCTTTGTCCTCAAGTGCATCATAGGATTCTTTGAAATGTTAATTGCACTTGTGTTATCACAAAAATAGAAATGGGATCATGTATCACTGTGATATCTTTCAATGTCTATTTCATTCATAAAAAATGTGCACAACAAGATGCAACAACAATATACTCAGCTTTAGCAGTAGACAAGGAGACTATATCTTCATTTTTACTCGACCATGCCAAAAATATACATCCAATAAAGAATGTACCACCACTTGTACTCTTTCTGTCATCTATACATCCATCTCAATCTACATCTATATAGGCACTAAGTGTAAAGCTAGTATCTTTAGGATACCATAATCCATAATCCATAATCCATAATCCATAATCTAGAGCTCCATTAAAATATTTGAATATTCTTTTAACAGTTGTAACATGTGTTTCCTTAGGATCTTCTTGAAAGAAAGCCACAAGAAAAATAACATGCATGATATTTGGTCTAGTAGTATTCAAATACAATATTCCACCAATCATAGATCTATACTTGCTCTGATCAGCCTTAGGTGAATCATCATCTTTACCCAATTTGTAACCACTCACCATAGGAGTACTTACTAGTTTGGAACCATCCATCCCAAAATTCTTCAAAATATCTCTCACCTACTTAGATTGTGAAATGAAAATTAATTTCTTTTTTTGATTAATATGTAGCCCAAGAAAGAGAATCATCTCTCCAAACATAGACATTTCAAATTCTTTATGCATCTCTTATGCAAACATCTTGCACACATTTTCATTTCCTCCAAAGATAATATCATCAACATACATAACTACAATCAAGATTTTTTCATTTTCAATCTTAAATTATAGATTACTATATGCCATACCTTTGTTAAAACTATTACCTAATTTAGCTTCCATCTCAATTAGGTAGAGCTAAGATAGTTTTTGCAAAATAAAGATAAAGGTACACATTCAATTTTGCTAAGTTCTATTCATATGCACAAAAGTAGTTATCAAATAAATTGTAGCTCATTATGAAAATGTATATAAGAGAAATATTGCACAAGTTTTGCATAAATGTTGTCTTTTATTGATAATTACAAATGTATGGTGTCCCACACAAGCCGTGTGAATAACTATTTCAATACAACATGAGATATAAACTATACATTTGAAGAAGTGTAAAGGTAAGAGCGTATGAAAAGAGTAGGGATCCATCATTTCTTGAATGAAAAACCCCAAGTTGAACTGCTACATTCTTGTTTTAGCTTCTGAGTCCTCCAAAAGATTGCTCTATTGCTCCAGAATGCATGTAAGAGAGTAGAGTGGTTGTGTTAGAGCTTGGGACTTGTAATCTCTACATGCCACATCAAAAATATATAGTCTATTCTCATAAGGAATTAAAATAGTTTGTGATATCACAAAGACCAAGAAAGTAGAGGATTGTCATCAACTAGTGTCATATACTGTGCTCCATTATTTTATCTAACATGTTTGTTCAATGTGTAGGTAAAGGTGAAATTTTCACTGCTGGATCATTCTATTTGATGTCACAATATGTGGAGTGAAATGGACTCCAACAAGGGTTGAGTCTAGCATGTTTCCCTGATGTTATAAAGAGGGATGATAATGAAATAAAACATCTTGTTTATCAACTTGAACAAGTATCCATCACCTATGATAGCGAGTTGATGAATATCACTATAAGAAATGACAAATTCTTGCTAAAACATAACTCAATAAGAAAAGGTAGTTCCCTATTTCTTTGATAGTATCAATGCACAAATTTAAGATTATGTTACAAAAGCTAATGAGCTATGTTGGAATAGTCAAATAAGGGAAAACTACTTTGAGGATTCATGAGTTCACTATCAAACTCCAAGTTTTATACATTGGCATGAAACAAGATGATGGTGAATATATTAATAGTATATGGGGGGAAGAATTAATAGTTGTGATTCTTGATGACACTGAGCATGTATAGTTGAGGCATAGATCAACTTTCATAGGGTCAAAGGTATCATGTGACTTTCATGATGATAAAAGCTATGCCAACATAGCAGGAAACTCGTTGAATCCCACAAATATATTGATAAGGATGTTGCACTTGAGTGTAGATATCAAACAATATATATAGGTCAACCATTAGTTGAAGAGACTATATCTATTCTTCATGGATTACATTATTATTATGAATTGCATCATCAGTTAGAGTCTTGATGGTGTGCTAGTTGTAGTTGCAGTGATTTCAAAGCAATATATTACTAAGCATTTCTTACCTGACAAGGCAATTGATCTTGTTGATGAATCTACTACACAATTTGAAAAGAATGGAAATGACATCAAAGCCTTTGAACTGTATGATAGGGTTTCTGGAATTGAATTTTCCAGAGCCTTAAGGTTTGTGATAGTTTTCTCAACATGTTTTCATCTAATAAGCATATAGACATAACATTTCATATTTGAAATGAAATGCAAGAAAAGTGATTAAATCTCAAGGTTTCCTTGCCAGATTTGATCAAAAGGAAGGATGGATTACCTTGATATTTTATAGTGAAGTCAAAGGTGAATCTTTTTAGAATCTCTAGAAGATGAAGTCAGAAATTGAGAGACTCAAAGATTCTAATATCTCTGCTATTTCAGAGGAAGTGAATTTAATTTATTTGATTCCACTAGTTGGGGCAACAAGAGTGAAGAATCCATTAGGGAAAATCCAAGTGAGGAATATTCAACAACATCCAGGATATTAGAACTTGAGGAAAAATGGTGCATATACTCGAATGGTCAAGCAACAAAAAGAAGAACAAAGTAGTGAGTCCAAGTTTGCAATAAAATAGAATAGAAACCTACATGTTTTCTTTCACAAAGGAACATCAGGCATGAGAAAGCATAGAGGAAAATGAAATATATTCATCACGTTTTTTAAATCTAGAGTTCAAAACAAGATTTCCATTCAAAAATAAAGAAAAATGGTGCAAGTGTTACACACAAAAATCTTACTCATGCCAGAATGTTTCTAGAAACCCTTGACTTATGCATGAACCATGGTGGTGCCCCAATAGAGAAAATGAAAACTGCAAAGTGAAATGAAGTGTGTGGCTCGATTTTCTTTTAGTAGGGTTTTTCATTTATCCTAAATGTTGACCGACAGCTTGAGGAATTTTTTTCCTTTTTTTCCTTTTTATTTTTTCCACAACTAATGCCTATGTTATTCCTTAAATTATATATACCTTAGTCTCTTTATTCTCCTTTTGATACTTTTCCAAAGCCAAAACACTTGTGTGTTTTCAAACATGACCGCCCCTTTATCTTTATAAGTTTGAAATTGGGTTGAAAATGCAAAACATTGAGTAAAGTGATGTAATAATAAATCACTTTATTTAAATGTTGTATGCAATACAAATATAAGGTTGCATTTGTTCTTAAAGATATAGTTAAAGGAGGTGTAATTAAGAATTTATGACTAAGTTCCAATCATATAGGGAGGTTGGAGGAAGTTGATAGACATGATCCAAGGATGTAGGGATTATTTGACTTGGTTTTGGAGCAAGTTGAGAGCATCTAGGAGCATTTTTAAGTGCCTTTATGGTAGCAGAGGTCAAGGCTTGACCTTTTCTTCATTCTAGAGGCTTTTTGGAGTCTTTTAAGGGGCTTAAAAGTAAGATTTATTGTTGTGTACGACCAAGGGAGTTGGAGGATTCCTATCTTTGTGCAAGCTTCTAAAAAGCATAAAGCAACTTCAAACATGAGTTTGGAGTTAGTTATTTCTTCTTTTCAAGATGTATTGCAGCTTATTTTGGATCTCTTTAAAAAAAAACATCATTGTAACTCAATCTCAGGCATGTGCAAAGTTTGTAATACCTTTTATCAATGAAATTAAAGGTCTTATACATTCTCAGAAGTTGTCTCATAGTGTGCAGTGTGTGATTGATGAATGTTCTTGTGAGGTTTGATAATTCCTTTAATTCTTGTCTCATTTTAGTACCTTTAGGTAGAAGAAACATATGTTTTTGTCAATTTTAGGCTATGCAATGGTTCAAATGGATACTTTAGTTGTGAAAGAACTCGTTTCCTTCAAAAGAGTTAAGTTAAGCATGGGCTATTGAGAAAATTGTGAGTTAAGACAACAGTATAGGATTGAATCAAATTTGGTGTATCACCTTAGGAGTTAGGTTCAATTTCATGCAATATTTCTTACCCTTTTCCCAACAAGAGGTTGTTTTAGGTGAGTACCATAAGAGATAGCTTTCTCTAGAGGTTTTTTTCTGCTTTAGGTGACCCACAACCTTAGAAAAGTTCCCATGTTTCTCCAATATGCTAAGTTCTAAAAATTAGCAGGGGTGTAATATTAGGAGATAACAAAAACCTTGTTGAATCAAATATATTTCTAACCTCACATACCAAGCTCTAGGAGCTTGCTTCAACCCATATAAAATTTTCTTCAATTTTCACAGAATATTCGATTGATATCTTAACTAAAATCCTTTTGGTTGTTCCATATAGACTTATTCTTCTAGCTCACCATTCAAAAATGTTGACTTGACATCCATCTGATAGACCTTAAAGTCTTTATGAGCAACAAATGCCAAGAACATCCTTATAGCTTCCATTCTTGCTACCGAAGAATTTTTTTCCTAAAAATCCATGCCTTCAACTTGTGAGTAACCCTTACACACAAGCCTTTCTTTATTTCTAACCACTTCTCCACCCTCATTCAACTTATTTCTGAATACCCACTTTGATCCAATGATGTTTTTGTCTATCAGTCTTGGGAGCAATTCCCAAGTTTGATTCTTCTCAATCTGTATAGGTTCTTCTTTCATTGATTCCTTCCAAAGTTCATCTTTACAAGATTCACTTATAGTCTTCGGTTCAATCTTAGATTGTAAACATAGATTCACTTCAGCAACAACTCTCCTTCTAGTTAATACACCTTTTTTCTTGCCACCAATAATCTGACTTTTTGAATGATTCTTCTGTACATATTTAGGTGTTGTAGGGGACATCACTAGAGCATCTTCTGCACTTTCATTTTGGTCATCATGTTTCTCTTGCTCATCTCTTTCTTGTTCTTCCATAATTTCTTCTATTCTTACACAATCATGTTCATTAGATACATATCCTTCAATGTCAATAGAATTCTTCATTATCATATCAACCTTGACATTTGAAATCTCTACAATCTTTCTCAGTATTTTATTGAAACATATGTATGCCTTACTTTTAGTAGAATAACCAAGAAGAATGCCTTCACTTATTGCATCAAAATTTCCCAAAGTTTCTTCATGTCTTCTAATATACCATTTTCTTATGAATACCTTAAAATATTCAACAGCTCATAGGGAGTCTTTGTATTGTTTTCTCTTGCTTGAACTTGATTGAATACATAAACATCAATATGAATAGCTTCTTTCCAGTTGGCTTTTGATAAACCAGTCTTAGTAATCATTGATCTAGCAACCTTTTAAACTATTCTATTTTTCCTTTCAACAACTCCATTCTGTCGAGGAGTTCTCAGAGTAGATAACTATATTTTTATTCCATGCACTTCACAAAACATATTAAACTCATGGGAGGTGAATTCTCCACCTCTGTTAGAACTTAATAATTTTATGTTCAAGTTCACTTCATTTTCAACCATAGCTTTGAATTCCTTGAATCTATCTAATGCATATTATTTCTCTCTAAGAAATTTAACCCATGTAATCTACAATAATCATCAATTAAAAGAATAAATTACCTTTCACCAAGTAGACTTCTCACTCTTGTAGGACCACAAAGATCTATATGAATTAAATCTAGTAGTCTGGTAGTAGATTATTCCTTTCATCTGTAATGATTTCTTGCTTGCATCCCAAACTGACAATTCTTGCAAATATCATTAATAGGATTTGTAATTCTTGGTAAATATCTCACAACCTAAACAACACTAATACTTTCCAAGCTATAAAATTTATGTGACACATTCTCCTATGCCATAACTAGCTATCATTAATCTGATTCATAAAGCATCATCCATCAACACCCTTAAGTTGATAGATATTTCCTTCAAATTTCTTTAATATAGCAATCAATGTTCTGGATCCTTTTCGGATCTCACATTTCTCATCCTTAAACACAATATCATAAAATTTTATGCACATTTGACCAACACTCAATACATTATGCCTTAAACCGTTAACATAGTAGACATTGTCACTATGATGCTTTCCATCAAAACTTACTAGAACTATCCCACATATTTTAGCACTAGTATCATCTCCAAACATAACCAAACCTCCATCATATTTTTTAAACTTCAAAAACTTTATTTTATCACTAGTCATATGATGTGATGAACCACTATCAACTACCCAATAATTTTTCTCTTGTTTAGCATGTAGGGCAGATATAACCATACCTTCATTTTTCTCCTTTTCTAGAGGGCTTTCCTTTACCTATTTTTCAGAATTGATATTAGTAGGTTCATCCTTAATCACCAAGAAAAAGCATTCATTGTCATCAAGATCTTCATATTTTGGATCCTCACCAGATATACTACATTCTCATTCACATAATAAGCTTTTTTAATCTTCTTTCCTTTCTTTTCTTTCTCATATCTTTGTTTATTCCTTTTAGCTCTTTTCAAACACTTTGAAACATAATGACCTATTTCTCCACAACTAAATCATTTAAAGGATGAATTAACTTCATAATTACTAGAGCCTTTCCTCATTCTTCTTACAAAATTAGCTTCTATTTCATCGAATTTCGCTTCATCTGGATCTTCAGCTTTTGTAATTTTAAAAGTAGTCTCTGATTTGCATCCATTCCTTACACCTAACTTTCTCATCTCATAAGATATAAAAAATCCTAACAACAAATTTTTAGTATAGGTTTTATAGTCTACAGTCTATTCAATAGCACTCACCTTCTCACTGTAAGCATCTAGAAGAGTTCTAACAATCTTCTTTACAATCCTAGTTTCATCTATAGTAGCTTTAACATTATGGCCATTATCTCATCCAATCTCTCTACATAAGCTTTAACATTCTCATCTTTAGACATATGTAGAAGATCAAAATGTGTTTCCAAATTCTATAATTTAACCTCTTTAACTCTTTCATCACCATCATCCACTCTTTCCAAAGCATCCCAAACTTCCTTAGAAGTCTTCAAATTTTGAACCTTAATTAACTTAGAATGTACCAAACTATTCTTCAAGATGTATTTCACCTTATTTTTGACTTCACGTGCTTTGATCTTATGAAGTGTACTTAGATCATTAGCAAGACGAGTATAAGGATTCTTGTAAGCTATCTCCATATCATATCCACAATACTCTAGATATTCTTCCATCAATACTTTCCAGATACTATAATTAGTTCCATGAAATCTTGGATAATCATAAACCATTTTGCTAGTCATCCTAGACCTTCCTCAAGTGGTTAATCTCTTCACGAAGGAACCAAGCCTTGATACCAATTGTTGAATAGGAAAACTAAGAGGGGGGGTGAATCAGTTGTCACATAATTAAACCTGTAATTCAATCACTAGAACCAATTCTTAAGACTGCTTAAATGATTAATCATCAAATTCCAATGAAAAAACTTAAATCCAACACATAAACACAATAACACCAGATTTACATGGAAAACCCAATTAGGGAAAAGCCACGGCGAGGATTAAATCACACTCTATAAACTATCAAAACTGATTACAAGAGGCTTATTGCCTAAAATAAGGCTCACTGCCAAAACAAGGACTCACTATCCAAAACAAGGACTCATTGTCCTACAATGCTAACAAATCGAAGGTCTCACTACCACAAAGATACAAAGAATAAAAAGAAGACTTGTTACAAAAAGACTATAATCCCAATGCAACAAAGGATTCCACCACAATCACTTATAGTCATGCATGAATGATATAGTTCACCTCCTGCTCATTGCATCCAAAAACTCAGCATTAAGCTTCACACCGATCTGCCACACTCACATCACACACACTCTAAATAGAATAAATGTCGCATCTAACTACACTTTATCCTATCACTCCTTTTCTTTGCTCTTGTATGTTTCTTCACCACTAACTCATTTTATATTTATACCATCTTCAACTTTGCAACATATCCAAAGTTAGCCATCCAAATTCAAATTCAAATTAGGTCAATGCCAAAACATCCTAAGGTGGAATTAGAATGAGGGTGACCCAAACACATGCTTCAAGGGACCCAAAAAGGTCCAACATGCTTCATCAACCTCGAAAGTAGTATTTCACACAAGGTTGGCCAAACTAGTGTAAAACACATAGAACCATTAAACACGAATCTTCTAAATGCCAAAACTATCTTCAATAGGACCGAGTCAACTCAAATTTACAACTTTAATTCATAATAATTCATCAAAGATAAATCTGGACCAACAACATTTCTCTCGGACCTCAACCAAAAACACAGAAAACCACAGTTCACAACTAGTGAGCACAACTTGCACTGTACATTGAATCAACAACCAAAAATTTAGATATAGAATCTTATAACAACCATGAAAAAAATATTTGAACTACACAAACATAGGAGAAAATCTAGACTAAAACCTAGAGCAACCACTGAATACCTACAACATATCTTCATTATAATTTTCTCAATATCCTTGACATATACAACCAACAATAACTAGTTGATAACTAGTTGACTAGTTAACATCAATGAAAAAAACTTCAATATTTCCATTCTTCCAATATGAACATGTCTATATGGGTGGTTTTATGCTAGGAAAGGTCATCTTTCACACCCAAACACACTGAAATGGTCTGAGCCACATTCTGCCAGTGAAGTCTCTTAAGAGACCAAAGTGAAAAAGGGAAACAAACTTCAGTGAGTGATTAATCAAAGATCATGTCACTTGGAAACACTCCATCTGAGACTATGGGATCATTTAGGTCCCCTCTACAATAAAATCTCTCATTTTTTGATAGCTCCAAGTTGTTCACCCGTGGTGAACAAATTTCAGTTGATGGAAAATGAGTCAGTTGCATGTAGTGTAAAGTTGGAAAGTGGTGTAAATTTTTTTTTGTTCATCATATGACAAAATTGACTATTCCAACATGTTTGTATGGGTGGTTTTATGATAGGAAAGGTCCTCTTTCACACCCAAACACGTTAAAATGGTTTGAGCCACATTCTACCAGTGAAGTCTCTTAAGAGACTAAAGTGCAAAAGGGTAACGAAATTTGATGAATGATTACTCAAAAACCGTGGCAATTGGAAACACTTTGTCTAAGGATACAAGATCATGTAGGCCCCCTCTATAATAATCTATCTCGGTTTTTGATAGGTCCAAGTCATTTTTTGGTGGTGAAAAAATTTTAGTTGATGGAAAACAAGTCAATTGCATGTAGTGTAAAGTGGGAAAGTGTTGTAAATTCAATTTGTTCATCATACGATTAAACCAACTATTCCAACACATTTGTATGGGTTGGTTTATGCTAGGAAAGTTTCTCTTTCACAATCAAACATGTTGAAATGGTCTAAGCCACATTCTATCGATGAAGTCTCTTAAGAGACCAAAGTGCAAAAGGGTAGCAAAATTTGATGAGAGATTACTCAAAAATCATGGCACTAGGAAACACTCTGTCTGAGGCTATACGATCATATAGAGCCTCTCTACAATAAAATATCTTGGTTTTTGATAGCGCCATGTCTTTTTTCCCTGGTGAACATATTTCAGTTGATGAAAAATAGGTTAGTTGCATGTAGTGTAAAGTTGGAAAGTGGTGTAATTTTCATTCTATTTGTCATACAAACAAATCCACTATTCCAAAATGTTTATATGGGTGGGTTTATGCTAGGAAAGGTCCTCTTTTTCACCCAAAAAAGTTGAAATAGTCTGAGCCACACTCTACCAATGAAGTCTCTTAAGAGACAAAAGTGCAAAAGGGTAGCAAAGTTCGACAAGAGATTACTCAAAAATCATGGCACTTGTAAACACTCTATGTGAGGCCACAAGATCATTTAGGGCTTGTCTACAATAACCTCTCTCAATTTTGATAGCTTCAATTCATTCTCTTGTGGTGAACATATTTCAATTGATGGAAAATGGGTTAGTTGCATGTAGTGTAAAGTTGGAAAGTGGTGAAACTTTCATTTTATTTGTCATATGAGCAAAATGACTATTCCAACACATCTGTATGGGTGTGTTTATGCTAGGAAAGGTCCTCTTATGCACCAAAACATTCCAAAACAGTCCAAGCCACATTCTACCAGTGAAGTCTCTTAAGAGACCAAAGTGCAAAAGGGAAAATAAATTCAACAAGAAATTACTCAGAAACCATAACACTTGGAAAAACTATGTTTGAGGTTACAAGATCATGTATGGCCCCTCTACAATAACCTCTCTTTATTTTTGATAGATCCAAGTTTTTTTCCCCTGGTGAAAAGATTTTAGGTGATAGAAAATGGGTCAGTTGCATGTAGTGTAAAGTTGCAAGGTAGGATATGTTTTGTTTTGTTTTTCGTGGGGCCAAAAAATTAGCACCAACATGTCTAGGTGGGCACATCTATGCTAGGAATGGTCACCACTCTTCATTATAAAAGGTTTGTATTCTTTCCTATTCGAAGGGTCACAAATTTTTTCCTTGGAAAATTCACAACCAAATTCATATCATCACTATTTGTGAGAACCTAAATTGATTTATTTGTAACTTTTCAGATATGCTTGGGGAAAAATCAATTCTTGAACTTTTAGTTGGTTTTTTTTGTCATGCATGCCTCTTCCAGTTGTTTATTGACTATTATAAGCATACAATTCTAACTATTAAAGTTGCATTCTTCTAATTATTGGTCTCAAATTCATGTGTAGAAATAGGGTGAATATCTATGAAACTTGTTGTTGGGAAGGTTGATTCATGGTATTTTAATCTCGAATAATCCAATGCCCTCATGATCTTTAATAAGACTTGCATGCCTTGAGGTTTTGTTTGTGAGACTTAGTTGTTACTTTTCATTTTATTTTGTCAATATTTTTATGATGTTTTCTTTATCAACGTAATACATGAAACATGAAGCATACAAGTGAATGGTAGCATGAATCATACACTTGGAATGGTAGATGTCTTCCTCAATGATATAAACCATGAAGCATACACATGGAGCATGAAGCATGAAGCATGGTAGCATGAATCATGAATCATGAAGCATGAAGCATGAATCATTACTATATTCATATGATTGATTAAATTTTCAATAATCTTATAGGAGAATAATGTTCAAAATTTATTATATATATACAATTATAGAAAATAATAGTGCATGTAAAACACTTGGATTTTAAATATTTGAAGTAATCCATCTACAAATATCTATTGAAGCATGGATTTATAATACAAATATGGATACCATCAATAAAAATTATTTGTATTAACCAAATAGCCATGTATGCATACATCAATATATGTTGATATAAGTATAAAACATATACAAAATAGCCATATAGGCTTACAATAATTCCATATAGGCATACAATGTCAAGTATATGTAATATAATATATGTCCAAAAATGACATATAGGCATACAACAAAGGAATCCAAATAAAATTCATTGCCCTCTAGGTGAATGAAACAAATGGGTGGCCTTTGTTGGTCGGGTGGATGCCGATGCATATGACACTCATTTACTCTAAACTCTAGGGCTGATCCTCCTAGGTTTTAGTTCCTCATCAAGCTTTATATATTACAATAACAAGTAAAGAAATTAATATTGAAACATAAAAAAATAGGATAGGGGGGAGATTTCCCCCAAAAATGGAAAAGTGGATCAAAGAGGGAAAAAGGGGTCTTGATTCTCTAACTTCATTAGGAAATTAGATCCACATGAAGAATTGACCAAAAACCCTTAGGTGAGTCAACCCAAGGTGTGAATCTGCATATTTCCCTTTTTGCTAGGATGGGGGTATGAGCTAAATGGCACTTTCAGGAGAAATATTAATACCATAAAATAAACTCCAAATTACAAGCTATAAAGTGAATTTAGAAGCTTAAACATAATACTAATAAAACCTACAGACTTTAGGGAGAGTTTGGAAGGGATAAATGTTGCATACCTCTCACAAAAAGTGCTTTTTTAGTCCTCACTGAGGACTTATTCGCCCTATGGTGAATGGGTCCTAGCTAGGGCTCCAAAAAATCTACTTATGGGTTTTGTTCTTCATATGTCTGCACTACCAAATTCTAGTCAGACACTATCAGAAAGCCAAAAATAAATCTTGTAGCCCAGTTTTTGTGATTTGATAACTTTCTTTGTAACTTTGGCAACTTTTTTAATTTTTCTCTCCAATAGATCTTCAACCTAAAACATGCAATCACATATCAAAGAGAGAAATGAGTTTTCTGTTAGTGAATAAGGGTTTTCCTTGGTCAAACTCCATTTTGATAATTAAGCTTTGAAATGAAACAATGCATAAAGGAATGATGAATGAACAAAATGCAATGTCACAACTCACCACACCCTAACTGAACCTTGGGTAAATCTATAATCTAGCATGAATTGGCCTCAATGAATGTAGATCTTGATCATGAACATTGATTTAAAAAAATGCCTTGAATATGCTTGATTGATCTTGAATGCTACATCAACACATTAGCTCACACCACATGCATGATGCACTAAATCTTTGACATGATGAAATGACTCTTGATTTTTGCAATAATCTTCTATGAATCTACCCTTGAATGCCTTAGAAATGATCTTGAATACTCTTGATATCATTAACTTACTATTAGGACTTTCTCATAAAATTTCTAGGTGAAACTAAGTGAAATAGGCTTGTATTTATACATATCTTATCATTAATTGCTGAAATTCAAATATCACAAGCCAAAATTGAATTATGGATTTCAAATCATTAAAATACCATCAAAAACATATTTCAAGGAGGGTTCCTAGGTTTAAGTGAGGACCCATTTGCCATGTTTGCAAACAGGTCCTAGGCCACTAACCTAGGACACACTTCAGACAATGTGAAATGTTATGTGAAAATAGGGTCCTAGGACTTAGTGAGAACCTATTTTCCATGTGGTGAATGGGTCCTAGGTCACCTACCTAGGACAAACACTTTCTGAAATTAAGTGTTGTGAAATGGAATTTATGAATGTTGAGTTTTACCTCTTAGAATTTGCATTTAATTAGGCTTGGATATGAATTAAAGGGGAAAATTAAGGCAAATTAATCTCAATCAATTAATAAAGCCCTAGATTAGTGTGAAAGTGTAAAGATACACTTTACAACACCCTAAATAAGGCACAATTAAGTCCATTTAGTTTAAAAGGGCCCTAAACATAATGTGAATGTGTAAAACACATTACAACACTAAATTAAGGAAACATTAGGCTCATTTATTATTAATTATTCCCAAATAAAGTGAAAAGGGGATAATTTTTCTGCTAATACAAATATATAGAAATTATATTATAAAAAATGATATATTTAACAAAATAATCACTTACCGCCACTAGAGGATCTCTCCTTAAGTCAAAGATTTGCATGCTCATGCTATGGCATGCCCAAGTCTTGTAGAAACCATCCAAATAGAAATTAAACTATGAATAAATAATCATTTGATTTTTCACTATCTATAACAACAAATGTAATTTTAAATTTACTAATCTTCCTCATACCCTCATGAGAGGCATCAAGTTGTATATTGCAAAATATACACCTTGCTCCATTACCCTATCAACATCTGGAGGTATTTTCACTTCCATCATCTAAAAAAATAAAACAACAAATTATTCAATCATGAAATGTAGAATAGTGATGCAAGTAATGGCTTATAATTTATGAGATAATCAACAAAATTTTGAGTACTTGTTGAACTATATATTTCTTACTATTTTCCCTATCCATAGCTTGTTCGAAAGCACCTGTTTTAGGATTTTATCCATAGCAACAAGGCAATGAACTATTTGATAAAATTATTTGGTAGACATGTACAAAATGTGGTAGCATAGAGAAGGCAATGAATTATTTGAAAAAATTCCTCAAAGAAATGCGATCTTATGGTGATGGAATTTCATGACAAACAAATTTGTTTGTCATGAAATTCCATCACCGTGAGACCACATTTCTTTGAGGAATTTTTAAAAACATTTCAGTGCCTTCTTTATGCTATTATGCTAGGATGGGGTGGATAGTATAGTGTCCAGTATAGGTTATGAAAATGAGGGGTGTTTTTATCATGAGGGAAAGAGGATCCTTAGATGGGGTGGAAGGTGTACTTTGAGACTATATTTCGAGAGTGATCATACAATGGATTGGAAGAGGTACTTTGATCTGGAAAAAAAGGCTATCCTCATCATCATTGATATGGTTGGGGCTGGGTGGAATGGATGAAGTTGGATTATAATAGATTAGGTTGGATGTAGGATAGATTAGATGGTTAGACATGATGGAGGATTGATTGGAAGAAACATTGGTATTGATTTTGGATGAGGATGGAAATTAGGATGATGGATTAGAAATAAACTTGGGGATTGGAAGAATAGGATCTAAGGATGAAGGTGGAGGATGAGATTAGATTTTGGGATCAAATCCAAGACCTTAAAATGATTTGATTTCAATAAAGACGATTATCTATTCTTAAGGTAGCGAGTTGTTTGAAAATATACCTCAAAGAATTATGGTCTCATGATGATGGAATAGCATTCCATCACAATGAGACCACATTTCTTTGAGGAATTTTTTCAAACAACTCACTACCTTAAGAATTCTATTTCTTACTATTAGGATTTGATCTATTTTTCCAAGCATCCATAGTTTTTTGGAAAGCACCTATTTTAGGTTTTTAGCCATAGCAGCAAGGAAGTGAACAGTTTGATAGAATGTTTTGGTAGACATGTATGGAAAATGTGGTAGCATAAGCAAGGTAGTGAGTTGTTTGAAAAATTCTTCAAAGAAATGTGGTCTCATGGTGATGAAATGTGGTCTCATGGTGATGGACATCACCATGAGACCACATTTATTTAAGGAATTTTTTCAAATAGCTCATTACCTTTTCTATGCTATTGCTCACTATTATGCTTTGATATTTTTTCTACAAGCATCCATAGCACAGACAAGGAAATAATTTTTTTGAAAAAATGCCTCAATAAAATGTGGTCTCATAGAATTCCATGACAATAAAATACAATTGGAAGCTACTCCTAGTTATTAGCTATGCTATGTGAAGTAATTGCATCACTTCTTATGTTGACTTTCTAAAAAACTATATTGTAATTGAAATTTCGTCATCTATCAACATCTAGTTATTATTTATGAAATGTGAAGTAATTATTTGAGTTTGAAATATGTGCAATGCAATGTAATCAATGATATGAATATAAACTACAAAAATCTATTAAGTACAATTCATTCATTAAACTCTTTATTCTATTACCTAAGTGAAGGTTTGAACTCCACACCACTGGGAGGTGTTGCTGTGAAATATCCAATATTAACCTATTCAACATCCAAAATCATATATTAGAATATCATTCATATAACAATGCTATTCAGATGTAATATTTATAATTGTTTACTAGTTACATACCTCGGTAGTAGATGCAATGGAGTAAAAAGTAGGTGGACGACTGATGAAAATAGTATGAACTTGAAATTAATTTATTAAAATCATTAAACTAAATTATTTAATATTATATTTTAAAAATGATATTTTAAAAATTAAATTCAATGAACATGCTAACATTTACCTGAGTATTGAGGCTGAAAGCCTCATTCAAAAGAGCATCTATCATCACCAACTGGTTACGTACAGATCTACACTACACACCAGCCTCCTAACTATTTGTGGAGTCATATGTATAGGTGGACCTAAAAGCCTAAAAATTATGGGGTGGAACCCTACCCCTAGCTCACACTGTACTACAGGTCTCGCACACTGGATGATACTCTAGGTTAGAGAACTAATAGATTGTAGAGTATCCACCTCAACACTCTCTTTCATGATGGAAGGCATAGCAACATGCCCATAAGCTAGTCTAGTGAGTGCTCATCTTGTTGGTTGTTGAGGATCAGGACGTGCACCTAGTCTATCCTGTGTCAACCCACCACCTCTCCCCTAAAAGTCTTGCATATCAAAATAGTTGTGGATTTTGTTGAGTACAAACTTGCAATAGAGTTTCCTCAAGAAATATTGGGGGGCCTCATTATTGTTGCATGGAGGATGGTCAAAAACCATCAACCACCTCTTCAAAAATTATCCTTTATCACTTGGTGGTTGCACCAATGTATAGGAAACCTCTTTCTTGTAAGGTAAAGGGTTTGATTTGTACGTGGGTTAGTGAATAGTGAGCACAAGTCATATTTTGTAATTTTATAATTTTTTACTTGTTTGTAGGATAGTTTATCTGTGTAAAAATATTTGTACTTCCACCTCTTATTTGCATAACCACTTAATTGCTTGCTAATTAAATCTACATGTGTTAACATAGATTGAAGTGAATTTGCAAGTGTGTTTCTTTTTGAGGTTGAACTTACAGGATCATTCAACCTCACAATTAACTCAATTTTTTTTTGTTGTTTTCAATTTCCCCCACTAAATTTTGTTGAGTTCTAGGAGGATGTCGAGGAATTGTTAGAGGATTTTATTTTTGTGGTTGTTCATCAAGATTTTGTTGGTGTTTTTGTTCATGAGGAGGAGAAGGATTTTGAGGAGGAGAATCAGGTGGATTTTCAACTCCTGAAAATTAAAGAAATTAACATCAAAAACATATTAATTCTAACTATTTAACAAAAAATTCACAAAAGTAATAAAATCTTACTCCTTGGAGCTCCTCGTCGATTTGGCAACATTCTAGCAAAGAAATAGCAATGATTTGGTGAAGAATTTGATAAATTTTGGGGTCCACAATGCGAGTGCATCTTGGAAGGGTTTGTAGGCATGGATGAAGGATATATTATAGTCTACAAATGATTTCATTTTTTTTTCTTATAACAACTCATAACGTGCTCGCATTAGGGATTTTCAAAAAAAAGAAAAGATGGCCACTTTTTTGGCCTCCAACATTTTGCACCTACACTGGTAGATGCTTGAAACTGGAGGGTAAAAGCACAATAATGTGTCACACTTTTGGCCTAGCAAATAATTCCGGTTGAATAAATTTCGGTCGAATGTGGTTTGGGCGAATAGGTTTCGACTGAAAAAAAGTGCCAGTGATGTGGCGTGTACGTGGCACCCCCCTTTTGCCTGAAAGTCTTTCGGCCGAAACATATTTGCCCGAAAGACTTTCGACCGGAATGAGGAAAATAAAAACAAAAAAAAAGAAGGCCCACATTCATTTGGACGTTCGGTCAAATGTTGTTCTATTGAAATAGGGTCGGCTAAATGCACCTGCTGTGTACAAAGTTTGGACAGCGACCCACTTTAGCTCCATTGCGTTGGCGATGCCTCCTAGGTTCTCCTCTATAACTACTTTACAAAATGGGTTCAAACCAGGGTTATTTGGAAAACGTTTTGAATTTGGGGATTTCCAAAGCATAGTGAAGGGTTTCGATTTTAGCAAGTTCTGTTATTGTAGTGAATTTGGAATTTGGGGTTATGAGTTTTTTTCATTAAAGGAATGAGTAATATGTTGTTTTTGGTTAGGGTTTGAAGAAAAATGGTGAAACAAAATCAGTTTCAAAGAAGGTGATTGAAACAAGAAATATCTCTCACAAATAAATGTCTCCAAGGCCTTTTCAACAAGCCCATTTTGTGCATATCCTGTAATCATTACTGTCCATGTGACTACATCTGGTAAAGGCATTTCTTTGAAAATTTTAAGAGCCTCATCAAGAACACCATTTTGTGCATACCCAAAAATCATTGCATTCCATGAGAATGCATCACGTTTATAAATTTTGTTGAACAGTAGACATGCCTTCTATATGCTTCCACATTTTGCATACATGTCTATCAAGGAACTTGCAACTACAACATCTGACAAAAATCCACTTTCCATTATGTTTTTATGAATGTCCATACCTTGTTCCAAAGCTCCCAATTTGGTATAGGTTGGGAGGAAGTTGGAAAAGTTTGTGGAGTTTGGTTCCTCACCTGCCAATTGTATTTTTTAGAAAGTCTCCAAGGCCATTTCTATAAGCCCGTTTTGTGTATATCTTGTAATCATCACATTCCATGAGATAACATCTTATAGAGGCATATCTTTGAAAAGTTTCAAAGCCTCATCAAGAAGCTCATTTTGTACATACCCCACAATCATTGCATTCCATGAGACAACATCTCATTGAGAAATTTTGTAAAATAATTTACATGCCTTCTCTATTCTTCCATGTTTTTCATACATATCTATTAGCGCACCCACAACTACAAAATCTGACAACAGTCCACTTTTCACTATCTATTGATGGAGGAAAATACCTTGTTTTAATGCTCCCACTTTGGCATAGGATGGGAGGATGCTAACAAAGGTTGTGGAGTTAGGCTTTACACCTGCCAATTTAATTTTCTTAAGAGTCTCTAGAGATTTTTCAACAAGCTCATTTTGTGCATATCCCATAATCATTACAGTCCATGCAGCCACATCTCGTCTGGTCATTTATTTAAAAATCCTTAGAGCCTCATCAAGAATACCATTTTGTGCATATCCTACAATGATAGTTGTCCACGAGACCACATTTCTCTAAGGCATTTTTTCAAAAAATTCCACGCCTTGTGTATGTTTCCACATTTTGCATACATGTCTATCAAGGCACTTGGAATAACAATGTCTGACAAAAAATCACTCTCAATTATGCTTTGATGGATGTCCATACCCTATTCCAAAGATCCCATCTTGGCACATGCTAGGAAGATAGTGGCAAAGGTTGTGATCTTTGGCTTTATGCCTGCCAATTGTATTTGCTTCATGGTCTCCACAACCTTTTCAACATGTCCATTTTGTGCATACCTTGTAATCATCACATTCCATGAAACTACATCTGGTTGAGGAATTTTTTTGAAAAGTTGTAAAGCCTCATCAAGAATGCCATTTTGTGTGTATCCGCCAACCATTGCATTCTAGGAGACTACATCTCATTGAGATATTTTATCAAACAGTTCACATGCCTTGTGTATGCTTCCACATTTTGAGTACATGTCAACTAGTGTACTTGCAACTACAACATCTGATAAAAAGCCACATTCCACTATACTTTGATAAACATACATACCCTAATCCAAAGCTCCTATTTTGGCACAAGCTGGAAGGATGTTGGCAAAGGTGAACTGATTGGGTTCGACATCCGTTTGTTGCATTTGCTGAAACAATCTCAATACTTCATGAGGGTACTCATGCCTTCAGTAAGCTGCAATCATCACATTCCATGAGAAGCAGTCTTGTTATGTCATCTTGTCAAACACTTCACGAGCATCAACCAAACTACCACACTTGAGATACATGTTTATCAGCTTATTTTGGAAAACTTTATGTCTAGCAAATGAAAATTCTCTATGGGTAATGAAAGAATGGATTTGTTTTCCCTGTGAAAGCACATTATTTGCAATGCAGGTGCTTAGTAGTTGAATAAGTTTTTGGTTCTATTAATTTAACTCTTATGATAGCATTAAATAGCAAAAAATCATTTTTGCATTAGTAGACATACAAGAAGGAAACATTAAAGACATGAAATACCCAAACATGCAAAAACCATATCCTCAATTTCTCTCATTAGACTTAGTGATTGTTAAACTCTTCTTTGCACATGTCTGTCATTTTTTTCTAGAGACATTATTTCTAATCATCGTTCAATGTTTCTAAGCACCTTTTACAAGACACGTTGGTGCCTTGCAGATACAAAGTTTACCATGTTTATGAGTTTTTCATCCACAAATTGTAATAAACATTAATGTGTTTGAATTTTATTCGATTTGTGTTAGACCCATGACAATTGAGGTGAATAACCTAAAAAAATCTCTATTATGATCACAAAATTTTGAAATTTAGACCAGCCAAAACACTGTTTTCTCATTGGTTTTTGTGTTTACCATCAAATTTCACAAAAATCAAAATGAAAATTAGTCAAAATTATTCAAACTTGTAAAAAAACACTCTTCACCACATCTATCACTAAACACTGAAACTACTTCTTAGAATGTTATATCTGCTAAAACTAGTGCACCATTTGTCAAATTCTAGGTTACCTTTTAGTTACATACACTTTTTCAAACCTTGGATTAGGAAATTTATCAAACTTTAGATTAGACCATATTCATAAATTCAAATTATCTTGACCTTAACCTTCAATCAATCAAGTCCTTATCCTTTAATTTGGTTCTTTAAAATCATATGTCTAGTTTGAGGCCACCTTGTCAATTGTCATTCTAGTCTTTGTCCATTCTTAAGGTCTTGATAAATTAGATTTGTCACTTTGACTATCTTAGTCTGGTTGACAACCTTTTCTTACATTTACCAAAAGTTCTTAGTCTTCATATTGGGTCATATTACACCCCTTCTTCATAAACATCATGTGGACATCAAAATCTGCATATGGTTAGTAGAATGACAAAACAACATAAACATAAATTTATATCCCTATGGAATAATACTCCATGATTCAAATGCAACCAAACAACAAAGTTAAACAAAGCATGTAAACCATGAAATATCTCTATCCCATATTGGATTGGTGCTCTTTGAGTATGTGAAAGAGCCCTTTCCCAATCCTTGATAAGCTTAGTGATATGATAGACAATGAGATGCTTGAACTCAAGTTGCCTATAGTGTAGATGCTTTCAAAATGTGTGTAGATTGTAGATGATGAAGAGAAAGATTGATTCTCAAATGAAGAGAGTAACCTTGCATGAAAAAGTGTTGTTGTGTTGTAGATGATTTGTGTTGAAATGCTTTGCATTTTATAGATTCAAGATTAGGAAGAGTGATAGATTTGGATGAATGTGGGATCATTCATGAGCCAATGACAAGATGCCACTTGTCAAAGTGTGAGAGGGTGAGGAATGTGCAAGTCTTGGCCAATGTGCCAATTTGAAATTCAAATTTGGATGAAATGACATGTTTAGGGGGGATGAAAAGGTGCAATAAATGCCATGTTTGACTTGTGCAAATAGCATTTAAAACCTTGTTGGAAGGGAAAAGTCCTTTTTGGGGGGAAGATTCAAATTGGAAGAATATTCCATTTTGATTGTAATTAGAGGAAATAATAAATCAAATAAATGATTTATTGGTGCAAGTGGGTGGGTTAGTTAAGAGTTTGGATTTGACTCTAGTTGAGTCAAAAGTTAGAGAATGATAATTATGATTAGAAGTTAATTAATTTAGATTAATTAACTTAGGGATTTTTAGGGATTTGATATTTGATTAAATTAGTTTGATTTATTAAATCAAATAAGAAGAACTTTAAGAACTTAATTAAATAATTTAATTTATTTAATTAAGTCAGATGAACCTTAGGGAATTAATCAATAAATATTTTAATTGATTAATAGAAGAAATGATTGTTAATTAGAGTGGGATGCATGATGCATGATGTCAGTTTTGCATGTCTACATTTTGCCCCTCTTTGAAGCAATGTACTCGTTGCATTGGTTCAAAGAATGATTCTACCGACATCGAAATTAAATTTTCTGATTTTTCAGATGCCAGAGCAAAAAAAAATACTCTAATACATTGCCCCCTCGAGAGATCGAGCGATAAGATTCGATTTGAGGTGGATCTCATGATAAAGAGGTTCAAAATGGATGTATGGATGATGAGACTATATGATAATGGTGATGTAAATGAGATGTTCTAATTATGCAAGCTGCATGATGGATGCAGGATGGATGCATGATGGATGTAAGATGGATGCATGCTGGATGTATGATGGATGCATTGTTAGTGTGAAATAAGATAGAAGAATGAGAGGGATCAACCCTTAAATTTAGGAAGATGAAGAAGTCCAACAAGTCTCCTTTATTAGAAATGATGAATGATGATGATGTATTGCTTATCCAAGGATGGGAAAAGAGCATACCTTTCTTTATGTTTGATAACACACGTAGGTGCGATGCATCAAGGTATTAAGAACCAAGATGGCGTGGCGCTGAGTGTGATGGAATTTGACTCGTCAAATGATAGGAGTACTCTTGTTCACACTTGACAAACATAACCTTATTCAGAATGCAGTTCAAATATCATAAACATCTCGGACCAAAACATAACAAGGCAAGCCTTTTTATGTGGTCAACAAGACACTTAAAACATCTTTCCTACAAACAAAACAAAGTATGCATGATGAAGTTATTTTACAAGAATATCCAACAAGCACAATAGATAAAAAGATAATGGTCATTGCCCCATTCCTTTCTCTCTAAACCTGTTTTGTTTAGGCATCATCGAGAGGTCCTTGGAATGAGCGCAAAATAAGATAAGTCTAAACAAGACCAAGATAAAATAAACAAACAAGCTGATGTTCTTCGTACTACTAGCCAAGGCTAAACTCCTTTGGGGTACCTAATGCTTATGTCCATCATGGGAAAGCTTCATCCTAGGACATGTAGTGATTAGGGTTTTGGTGGGACTAATTGGGTGATAAGCTATTGATACTTTGAGTTGACCAACTTGCTGACTTACTGACTTAGACTTTCGAGACTTTGACGATTAGGGAGTTCACTTCGGAACCTGCTAGACTTGCTTCTGACTGACTCACCAAAGGGTGAAGGTGATGATTGATTTATTATGAGCGGCGACAATCACGGGTGAAAGCGAAATGAAATGGATGCACCATTTTGGGTTTTTCAGATATTTTGAGGCTGTTTTTGGTATTTTCAAGATTTTTCAATGTTTTTGGATTTTGTGTCTCAGGGACCAATCAAAGATGGCCTTGCCTACGTTTAAGCTCAGAGACGACGTAGTTCGGATGACAAACCTGACTCAATGAAAAGATAGATGGGCAAACGGATTGCCAATGCGACGGATGCCTAAAAGACTAACCTAAATGTAACAAAGATAAGCAAACGAATGCCATTGCGACGGACGCCTAAAGGATGGGCAAATAGATGCCAATGTGATGGACGCATAAAGAATGACCTAAATGTAAAAAAGATAAGCAAACGAATGCCATTGTGACAAACGCCTAAAGGACTAACCGAACCGTCTCGGGGGATGATCAAAGATCAACCTTGCCTACGTTCAAGCTCAGAGATGACGTAGTTCGACAAGGTGGAAGACTGACAAGACTAAATGATGAATTTTGAAGATTTTCCAATATTTCGACATGTTTTTGGATTTTTTGAATGATTTGGATGTTTTTGGATTTTCGCTATTGAGATTTGGATGTTTTTATTTGGATTTTTAATGAATTTTCTAGATGTTTTTGAAATTTTTGATGGATTTTTGAATGTTTTTGAGTTTTTCGCATGATTTTGACGATTTGGAGGTGGATACATGATGATATCAATGCTCTATTTTGGGATTTTGTTGAAAACCAAGCTTAATGTTG
Source organism: Sequoiadendron giganteum (assembly GCA_007115665.2). Lineage (NCBI taxonomy): Eukaryota > Viridiplantae > Streptophyta > Pinopsida > Cupressales > Cupressaceae > Sequoiadendron > Sequoiadendron giganteum. Next base: position 622,790,386 of record CM021104.1, read on the forward strand.
ATCAATCAGATTGATGAATTGATAGTTTGACTAAGTGTGTTAAGTCAAACAAAAGTGATAATGCACTCGTAAGCTCCAGGAAGTTATGTTATCCCAGAGTAAACTCGTACAAAAAGGATAATTTGGCTTGGTGTGTTAAGCCAAACAAGGTGATGATGGTTTTGATAATTTGGCTAAGTGTGTTAAGCCAAACAGAGTGATGATAATGAACCTATAAACCCAAGGAAGTTGTGTTATCTTGGAGTAAACTCGTGCACAAGATGATTGTTTGACTAAGTGTGTTAAGTCAAACAAGGTGATGATTGATTGGATTCGATTGATCAATGATGAAGCTTGATTTGGAACAAAATAGCTTTGATGATTTTATGTGACATTGAAGTACACATTAGATGCAACTGATATTGATTATTTGGATTGATGTTTGATAAAATATCGTCTTGTCAAAATATGCCATGGGCTAGTGACTTGGATTTTGGCTCGCAAATGCTTGGCCAAGTTGATGTTACGTTTTGTCAATGTTCGGATCACCATAGGAGTTGGATGATATATACCAAGATTTATTCCTGAAGCAAGATGTAAATATCTGCCCCTAGTGTCTAGCAATGTTTGAACGACCATGGGTGGAATCTGGGATGAATGGATATGGATTATCTTGTGATAAGATAAGGGGTTTAAATAGAGGAATACTCATTCAGATAATGCTTCAAGGCTCATATAATGTTTGGATTGGATATGATCAGTGAAAATGACCCATGTGAAAATGTTTCCATAAACAAGTGTAAAGCGTGCTCCAAAATTTTCCAAGATCAAGATAACTTGGAGTATGGATGCAGATGGAAAATGGATTGGATAAACGGTTCATGGATGAACGAATGATATGAATGGAATGTTGGCTTCATTATGGATGTGATAAGATGCTTTCAATTGAACTGGCGCATGTAGATGCTCGATTCTACACATGATGCCTGTTTGCCAGGTTTTCATCATGGTACCTATCCAAAGCGCCACCGAAATGGTTTTCGCTGGAGGACGATTTTTTTCTTTACTATTTTCAATCCTTTTTCTGATTGTTTTTGGATTTTTTTTTGTATTTTTTGATTTTTTTGTTGTCACCAAGACGCCTGTTTGCCAGGTTTTCATCAAGGTAACCATTTTTTTAGGACTTTTTTTTGATTTTTTTGTATTTTCTGAGAGATTTTAAGCTGATGTTGAACCACCTGGTGGTGATGATGTTGATGCTTCTGTCATAACATGCCATCGATATCTTGCTTGAAGAAGTTTCCTTGCCAAGATATGTGCACTTGAAAGCAACTTTTGAAATCCCTGATCTGCTTTGCTAATACCAGAGTTAACTCTGTCTTTGTGCACACATCGCGATAGAGTGCCTTTTGAATCCTTATGATGAAGGGTCGCTACTAATACATGGTCAATGTGAGAATTGGATATCATGCGTGGAGGCATGGATGGAGTGTTTTTAGGTATAAAAGATGGATTGGTTGACAGTTTGGAACCTTTGACTCTCCAAACTTGGGAAGATGAGCAATAATGGGTGGATACGGAAGTGTACGTGGAATTAGGACCAACTGCTTGATACACTTTGTATGTTGCTTGAGAAGCTTTATTTTGCTTTTGAATTTGTGGACGTCTTGGATGGATACTGTTCCCTTTTTTATTTTGCCCCATAGTTTCTTCGACTAATGGAGTTTGATAGGGATAATCTTCTTTGTATTTTTTGGTATCCACTTGTATTTTATTTGTCCTTTATGCTTCAACACTTCGTTCTTCATTCTTTGATTCAAATCTTTCTTTTTTTGTTGGTCCCAATTCGTGGATGGGGTGATGGGTGGATGAAGATTCATGATATGGCAGGTTGTAGTATTGGCATTAGTTTCATCATAAGGATTCTTCGTGCTCCCTATGTTGATGTTTGCTCGAGATGAAGTTGCCGCTAGTATTGTGAAAGTATTACTGATATGTTTATATCCCTTGGTTGTTGAATAACCAAGGCCTTGATGCCTAGGATTGCCATCAATCTGCACTGGTTCTAGGATATCCTGTTCATGTAGGCCTAATCCTCTGCCTTGATAATTCATCTGCTGAAAAAATTTATTTGCCATAAGATATGATTTACCTTGGAACCAAGGTGTTTCTCCTTCTCTGCTCTGTGGCGGATCTTCAAAAGTGTCAGCTTCTTTATTGATGAGATAGCTTGCTCTAAGAAAGGTGAGTGATCCAACTTTATAAGTGATAGGATCCTCCACATGTGGGATAAATTCCTGATTGATCTCTTTGGATTGATCTTGTAGTGCTTCTTCCAGAGGTATAAAGTCTTCCTCGTGATTTATTCTTGATATGCTTTCACATGACGTTTCTGATTCACAACTTCTGTAGAAACCTTCTTCATGACCCATTTCTGCTATGTCTCCACAGGAGGTTTTTGATTTGCAACTTTTGTAGAAGCCTTCTTCATGATTTGTTTCTTCTATGTCTCTAGAATTTTCCATATTTTGGTCGTGTGTACAAATGTTAAGAGTAGGAGACTCTTGTTCCTTAGGAATGATGTTAAGAGTATGAGACTCTTGTTTTGAATGAAGATCATCTATGTGTCCATCCAAAGAAAGCATCTTATGGGTAGATGGAGGGGTATGTGCTATATTGATATGATCATTATTTGTGACATCTTGTATAGATAGGAGAGTGTCCATTATATTGTTGTAGTAGCTTGGAGATACAAACTCTCGATCTTGAGTGACTTCGGAATTGCTTTCAATATGCTTTGGATCAAGTTCTTGACATGGGTCAATTTCAAAGAATGGATTTCTTTCTTGGATATCTTCATTAGGCATAGGAAGTGGCTCAATATTCTTTTGAGTTGTGCTAGGGATTCCTTCAGTATCCACAATCATGAGGTCGTAGGATGTCACTATGTCGTTGGAAGGGCCATTGCTAGACCTTGGTGAAAGATGTTGATCATGCTTTGGAATAAATTCTTGAGATATGTCTTCTAGCTCATTAGGTGATGTAGAGACATTTTTGATATTATCATTGGTCAAAGGATCTTGATCATCATTTTGAATGATTTTAATGGGAATCTGTTGCAAGCTTTGTTGTGGGAGTAAGGCCTGCGTTTTCTGCTGAGCCAACAACGCTTGTTGTTCGTCATGTTGTTTTTGTGCCAACAAAGCTTTTTGTTGGGCTCTTTGTTGTGCTACTTCTTCTTGGATTTCTTGCAATAGTTCCTAGAATTCTGCTTGTGCTTGCGCTTGTTGGGCTACTTGAGCCGCTTGTACTTGCTGAGCAACTAGCTATGTAGCTTGTTGGGCTTGGAGTGCCTTTTTGCAGGAAGCTTCTTGTGCAGCTTGCAACATGATGGAGAATGAATTGGTCGTGTTGTATTTTGGTGGTGGTGGTGGAATGGGAATGTTGTTGATTGTTGGGATTGCTTGGATGGTTTCCATCTGTTTTTGCGATGTTGATTGAAAAATGGGATGATTTGGTATGATGTTTTGATTTGGCATTGTTAGTTGAAATTGAACATTGTTGTGGTTGGGAATCATATTGCTTGGATTTAGGTAACTTTGATTTTGTATGGGGTTACCCTAACTTGAATCAACATATGGAGTTGTCAACATATTTCTTGGATTTTTAACAACATTGGTTTGATTTTCAATTGTGTCTATCCCAAAATTCACCAAGTATGGATTTGAAATGGTCATGTTTGGTATAGTTGCACTTGGTATGTATGGATTTGGTAGGATGACGTTGTTTGGAAAACTCATGCATTGAGCATTTGGTTGATAGATTTGCAGATTTGGACTTGGATTTAAATCTATCATTGGGAAAGGTGTTCCAAAATTTGGATTGGGTATGCTCATATTTGTTGTACCATTGATGTTTGTATGAGATAATGCTCCCATGTATGCATTGTACAAGCTTTGAAAATCAAATGGTATTGCAAGGCTTGGATAGTTTGGTTGAATCGAATTGCTCATGATGGATGGATCAAGTTTATATTCCATGTCCCTCTTGTGTTGAGATTGAGTTTGAACCATAAAATGAAGATCAATTTTCAAGAATGTAAGAGATGAACCTCTAATCCTTTAGATCGATCTAAACCTTAGGTTCAAAGAAGCGAAGAACTAGGAAATTTGAAGGATCAAAGTGATAACGAGGATGAGATAAACGGAATATGAGTGATATGGATGAATGGAACTCTTAAAAAAACTTTGAAGGTAATGCTAAACTTTTAGGACTTTGATTGATCGTGATTGGATTGATGGTTTGACTAGATGTGTTAAGTCAAAAAAGAGTGATAAATGTAATTGTAAAACTCTAGGAAGTTGTGTTATCCAAGAGTGAACTACAAGATGGTAGTTTGACTATGTGTGTCAAGTCAAACAAGGTGATGATTTGATAATTTGGCTAGTTGTGTTAAGCCAAACAAGATGAACTCGTAAACCCTAGGAAGTTGTATTATCCAAGAGAGAACTTGTGTATAGGATGATGGTTTGACTAGTTGTGTTAAGTCAAACAAAGTGATTTGATTTCACCTAGAAGTTTAGCATAACAGATGTTTACAAAGTTTCCAAGAGTTGGTGAGATGGAAATTTGATTGATTTTGATGGTTGAAAGATGGATGAAAGTGATTGAATTTGATCCTAGACTTGACCTAGATGACACTTCTTCTTACAAAACCTCGGTGTTGAAGAACACGCTATATTTCCTATGACAGGAAAGCAAACCTTTCAAAAAAGTTTGGGATTCTGCTGATAGTAAAACTCATACAACTCGAGATCTCAAAACGCTCCTCACAAGCTTTCAGACTAAGCATCTTGAACTTTGATTTTGGGATTTTGATCTTGCGGGAAATTATGTTAGAAAACACATGTGTAATCAAATTTGTCTTTTATCTTGTCTTAGTGAATTCCTTTTACCAAAAGCACTTGCTTGATTATGTTTTCACAACTGAATGTCTAATGTCCTGCTTTCGTTTTCATCCCACAATGTCCATTATGTGGAAATCAAAGAAATTAGGGAAAAAGTCTCCTATGTTTATCCTTAGTGAAAACAAATGACGATAGAATTCGAGCACTTAGAAACCTCCAAGGATATGATCCCTAGGGAAAGCAAGAGTGCTTAAATTCGTCAAAGGTATTTGTTTCCTCCAAGGTGTTTGAAATTTGAGGCTCTTGTGAATGTTCGCTTTTCAATGTTTTGAATCCAAGCAAAGTGTTTTTGATTCCAAGCACTTTTTACAACCCTAGGATGATGAGGCAATATCTTGTTGGGTTCCCACTTGGATAAATCTAGCTGCGCATATCTTGTGCGAATGGCTAAATGCTTGACCACACTGACTCCCCTCCATGACACTCACTTATTTGGGTTAGCCAAGCATTAGTACCCATGAATCTCCCATGGCGTACTTTCCATTTCCACAACAAGATCGCATGTATAACGTGGGGCGGCTTCAAAGGACATGACCTTTTGCACCAACAAGATAGACAAGGTTTTGGCCTTTTTCTAAACAAGGGGTTCTAATTCGGGCATTTTGTTCATGGGGGATTATCCAACATCGGTGAGAGTCCATTGCTGTCCATCTCATCGGAATAATCCTCGTGATATTGGCCTTTGTTCCAATATCCACACTTATATATCGGTTGGAAGTCGCTTGGCTTTAGCGTGTTCCCGATTGGATCGTTCCCTTGGGTGAGTACTTTTTCCCACAAGGCAAGCCCTCTAAGATAAACAAAAGTGAGCTAACATATCCTATCGTTCACACAACCTTTGTTGAAAAACAAAGGGGAGAACCTCCACAATATATTGTGCTCACACTCGCATATTTTGTTCAATTTTAGATCCCAAATCGAAGTGTGGAGGCAATATTTTTGACAACTTAACATCACCAAAATGCTTTTGATTCTCAAGATCACTGTGAAGTGCGAGAGAAGCACATACGCATTTTAAATGATGTTAGTTTATGAAAAAGATTGCAAAAAATGAAAGACACTTGTTCATTTTATACCTCAAAGCAGTGATGAGTTCATTTTAGAAGCACCAAAATGAAGTGTAAAGTTTTGCTTTGTTCAATTTTAAGTCCAAATTGAAATTCTAGTAAGTGTCCATGATTCAATTTTAGACCAACTTTGAAAAAATCAAATCAGTGATCAATTTTAAGCCCAAATCGAAAAAGTGAGTTGGTTTGAAACAAAAAACTAGAGTAGAAAATTAGAGCCTCGAATTGTAACCAAAAGCATTAAAAAATGCTTTTTTCAAGTCCTAATTTCAAATTTTTCCACTTTCCAACTCAATTTGCTTGTGATTTATCCATTTTGATGCAAAGTACCTACGAGACAAAAAGAAACAATGGTTATAACATTAAAAATCAGATTTGAAGGAACGTTATATGATCAAAGATATCAAGATGATAGTACGTTTTATTCATCCACTCATATTAAGCATGAAAATTTAATTTCAAAATAAATCATAGTTCTTTAAATTAATTTTCATGCTCAATTTTAAAGCCATTGATTCCTTGTGCAAACCCTCCCCCAAGGGTAGAATGTGTGAGAAGATCTCCAAGCTACAAGAATTGGTTCAAAAAATAAAGTCAAGATTTACCACATTCCTTTTCCCTTAACCTGCATTTCACGGAGATAATTAATCAAATGGTCAAAATACATTAACTGTATTTACAAGAACAAAAATAAAAAATAATGTGTTAAATTTAATGATTTTCAGCAATATGTGGTACCTATTCATTTTGATCAAACACACTAGTGTATAGTTATGTGAAGCGACATAAAAGTAGCCTGTTTAAGAAAGCTTATTCATAAAGTAAAATAAAATTTACTTTTTATAAATCATAAAGCAAACTATTGAGTTCTAAAATTCTGACAACTGTCCCTTCAAAGAATGTCACTTCGAAGAGGCTCTTCAATTCTAAGATTTTGAGTAGATTAACTTTGCAGGCTTGCATTAATCATCTGAGCGATCGGCCTCGCTGGAAGTGGAAGAAAGGTCCATGTACCTTCAAAGCCTTTAGAAGAAAACAAACAGATGTAAGCAAAGAAGGACCACCAAACAAAGCGAAATTAATACTCTGACAACCATCTTCAAAATATATTGATGTAAAAGAACAATGCTACTTCATACACAACCTTTGTTGATTGAACCACAACTCATAAGTTTGGCTTTCCTATACTTGGGAGCATGTGCCCTTCTCACAAATTTCAATATGCCCCTTTTCCATGCTCACACGACTACTAGCAAATGAACTTTGTATTTTTCTATAGAGTCTTCTTCAGCCCCAAGCCAATATTAAAAAGACTTTTTAGCTATCACATTCGACAATTGGCCATTTCTTGTTACTGTTGGTACCGAGCAGAGCAAGGGCAGGTGTAACTCGACCCCAGGACGCAGATCAGAATGGCTCTCCCTTATTTTCACTGCGCACCCATATCTTCCTTTGTACTTGCAAAACTTATCACTGTACACTTGCAGGACGCGTACATAAGAGATTGTCGCTCTCAGCAGAAAATGCTCAAGTCAGCAGGAAAGATAAAGAAAATCTTCAATGACAACGATCGCTGCCCAAGTATCTCAACACTTCCAAGATTCAAGATTTCATCATAAAAAAAAATAGAATGGCCAGATGACTTGTCATATCTCATTTACTTCATCTGTACGTTGTCGCCAATTCTTCTTCTTTTTATTTCTAGTCACTTTCTCAATGATAGTCAATGGCAGATTGGTTGTACAAGCAGCAAAGCTTGATCTTGTATCTTATCAAATTTATCACATATAGGTTTTGATACGAATCAAGATTAGACTGCATCTATATGATATGAACTTTTTTTTTTTAAAAACAGCGAAAATAGGTCGTTAGAAACTTTCAAATTACTGTAATTGTTAAGTATAAAATAGATCTCAACAATAGAATGCAGTGATTGTCGGGCCTGCACATTGCATAGGTGTGAGAAACTTTCAATTTAATGTAATTTGTATCTCTCTCATACCGATCAAAGAGTTTGATTTCATTTTCCTATTATAAGCCTTTTTAAGTTTATGGGTGTCCTACAGATGAGTCTTCCAATGGTTTTCAAAGCAAGTGTAAATGTAATAGAATGCGCCTAAAGTTTGATGATTATATGAACAAACACAAAACCTTCACAAATACTTTACTGGTGCGTAGATATTTTAAAGAAAATAGGAACAAAAGACTTTCCCTTAGGAAAGGTGTCGCGCCATCAAAAGTTAAACAGGGAGACTAAGAGTATGAGCGGCCAATTTTGAAGTTTCTGCACAACAAATGAGGACTTCATACTTCAAATCAAATGCTTTGAATGAATAAAGATAATGATATCATTGGTTGGACTGCAGGGGAAATAGATTCAAAATCATACAAAGTAAAGCATAAAAAGCGAATGTGATGCCATCCACTACCTATCTCAATCTCCAGAAACTCATATACACATCTCTACCCTCTCGTTGGTTTTTTTTGTTTTTTTGTTTTTTTTACAACAGAGGAGTTGTATTTTCTACACACACAACTTTTGCAGGTGAAATGCAGGTTTTTTAAAAAAAATCAACTTCAAAAAAAATCTGCAGTTAACGTAATTTTAAAGATAATATGAAACTCCAGATGTCACTTGAAACCTGCAATGAAACACACAAACATGATCCAAAACAGAGGAACATAACAAAGATAAAAAAAAAAATGGGCATTTCCTAACTGGAAACAAAAACATAGAAATGAAATGTGTTAGTTCATTGCCCTCCTTCTAGCGCCATTTTGTGGACATCAAAATCTGCATATGGTTAGTAGAATGACAAAACAACATAAACATAAATTTATATCACTATGGAATAATACTCTATGATTCAAATGCAACCAAACAACAAAGTTAAACAAAGCATGTAAACCATGAAATATCTCTATCCCATATTGGATTGGTGCTCTTTGAGTATGTGAAAGAGCCCTTTCCCAATCCTTGATAAGCTTAGTGATATGATAGACAATGAGATGCTTGAACTCAAGTTGCCTATAGTGTAGATGCTTTCAAAATGTGTGTAGATTGTAGATGATGAAGAGAAAGATTGATTCTCAAATGAAGAGAGTAACCTTGCATGAAAAAGTGTTGTTGTGTTGTAGATGATTTGTGTTGAAATGCTTTGCATTTTATAGATTCAAGATTAGGAAGAGTGATAGATTTGGATGAATGTGGGATCATTCATGAGCCAATGACAAGATGCCACTTGTCAAAGTGTGAGAGGGTGAGGAATGTGCAAGTCTTGGCCAATGTGCCAATTTGAAATTCAAATTTGGATGAAATGACATGTTTAGGGGGGATGAAAAGGTGCAATAAATGCCATGTTTGACTTGTGCAAATAGCATTTAAAACCTTATTGGAAGGGACAAGTCCTTTTTGGGGGGAAGGTTCAAATTGGAAGAATATTCCATTTTGATTGTAATTAGAGGAAATAATAAATCAAATAAATGATTTGTTGGTGCAAGTGGGTGGGTTAGTTAAGAGTTTGGATTTGACTCTAGTTGAGTCAAAAGCTAGAGAATGATAATTATGATTAGAAGTTAATTAATTTAGATTAGTTAACTTAGGGATTTTTAGGGATTTGATATTTGATTAAATCAGTTTGATTTATTAAATCAAATAAGAAGAACTTTAAGAACTTAATTAAATAATTTAATTTATTTAATTAAGTCAGATGAACCTTAGGGAATTAATCAATAAATGTTTTAATTGATTAATAGAAGAAATGATTGTTAATTAGAGTGGGATGCATGATGCATGATGTTAGTTTTGCATGTCTACACATCATATTTAAATTACACTTGCATACTTTAGTCATACCATATATTTTGATCATAGTGACTTTAATACATTAAAATTTCAACTATTTTCACTTTGTATCTTTAATCTTGGAATCCATTATTTGGCATGCCTTATATCTTGAAAAATCCAAAAAACTGTATTATAGGTTCATACCTTATGCTTAAGTCACACCTTTGCATTGTCATTCCTTAGCCTTTAATGTAATGGATTGAAAATTATTTATAAACCCCAGATTTCAAATTCACCGTCCATGCACGTACATGTGTATGTATACATATATGTGTATGTACATGTGTGTACATATATGTGTATGTGTGTACATGTACATGTACATATATGCACGTACATGTGCACATATGTGTGTACATGTATATGTGTGCGTACACTTGTACAATATATGGATGTTTGTATTATATACATGTGTATACATATGTGTGTATGCATGTATACATATATGCATATATGTACATATGCATACATATGTATGTATGTACATGTATGTACATGCATATATATGTACATGTGTGTTTATATTTAATTGTATGTGTGTATGTATATATCTACATATTACATGTATATGTATACATATATATATATATGCGTGTGTATGTACATGTATGCATATATATATATATGTACATACATGTGCATGTGTGTATGTATGTATGTGTATGTGTATATGTATATATACGTACATGTATATGTGTATATGTGCATGTACGCATGTGTGTATATGTGTGTGTGTGTATGTATACATATATGTGTATAATTTTCATATATATGTGTATGTGTGTATGTATGTATACATGTGTACATACATATGTATGTATATGTACCTGTACATACATATATGTATGTACACATATGTACATACATACACACATACATATGTATATATGCAAATTATACGTGCATATATGTATACATACACACATACACATATACACATGTATATACACATGTGTACATGCACATATACATGTATGTATATATACATACACACATACACATACATACATACACACATGCACATGTATGTATGTATATATACACACATACACATGTACATACACACATGTTTATGTACACACATGTATATATATACATTTACTTGATTGCTATTGTGAGATTCTTGAATATAATTAATGGTTAGTTTTATGTTTTTTATCTCTAGAATGAATTGATGGTAGAAATTTATAATTTTCTTTCCCTATCTAGATATTTTATGTGTTATTCATGTACATATTTTATTTTAATGATACACAGATCTCTAGATTTAAACATTTACATAGATACATATATCATGGCCGATGAGGGATCTCACCATTCCCCTCATTCTAGTGAAGAGGCTCAAAATAGATCAGATTTATATCGGGATAGTATTATTAGATTAAACAATGCTCTAAAATGTTTAGAGCAAACAATTCACAACTCCCCCAATTTGGCTAATCGAGATAGATTAGTCACTATTAGAGATGAGATTCATCGAATGATTGGGACGATTCATTCATTCAACCCTTGTGATGAGATCAGCATTGAGCAATTTTATTTGTCTCTTGCTAGGAGTGTTACTGGCACAATGAATTATAGAGAAGTTGCCAAATCAGTTTCAGCTGAAAATGTGTTAACCATGTTCCCTCATTATAGAGGACAAAATAGAATTAGAGAATATGTGGTTACGAGGTGTGTAGATCCTCTTGTTGCACCATTCATATACCCTAGATGGTTGGCAGTGTATCATAGATGGCCTCACAATGATGAGCTGCCAGGATATTTTGTGAAACTATTATATGCAGAATTTCATTTATAGATAGATGTAGACTACACATCTCATCCTGAGCATGCTAGCCAAGGTGAAGGCCGTTTTTATGAAAAACCACAATTTACACGTCCAGATTTGCCACCACCTATGGATAAGAGGGCATTAGTTGGCCTAAACCTTTTGGTTTTACCAAAACATGTGGAATTGGCAGCAGCAGGGGAGTCAACAACATGCTCTACTCGATCCCAGATTATTGATAACATTGCCTCTATTACAACACAGATTGATTGGATTTCATATGATCGAGTTGGTAGATACTTATTATGCCTGCGGATCAGCCTTCCTCCCGCAGAGGCTACATCAACATCTTATGAACCATTTATTTGTGCCGATCTACCTACTCCTTTAGATATCGAGCATATGAACCATGCGACTTTGCATAATGTGTGTAGAGTCTCAGTTTCAGATTTACTAGCACCATATCGAGTCATCAGTGAGGACTATGGGATCTCTCTCAACCGTGTACAGGAATTTATTAGAGAGCGATATCCTGGTACACATTCAAGCCATGGGGTGGCAACTCCAGGGGATATTCCAGAGCAACCTATCGATCCTATAGCTTGTCCAGGTCATCAGGATGTTACAGATCACGTTGCTCAGGTTACTACGACAATTGATGTTGTCCATGGTGCATATACTCAGCTTCTTTTTGGCACTGATACTGTACATGCTACAAATCCCCCTGCGATGTCCTTGCATTCTAATGAGCTTAGTGACATTGGTAGAGCCCTCAATCAGGCATGTCAGGTACTTGAATAATTTACAATATATATACATTTAATTGTGTTCTAAAAAATACGTACGATACATGTTTAACATGTTTAACTCTTGATTGAAATTGACACGTACAAGTGAAATTTTTTAAGCAGTATGGTGATTTGTCAGAGTTTGGAAATTTGGCACATGATGGTGATCCCATACAACACACAAATGAGGTACATTTATATAATTTTTTTTAAACATATATATATATAAGTTGTACATGTACACACACTTAAATTAAATTAGATTTTAAAAGTTCATACATGTGTGCACGTACTTGAACACATGCAGGGCTTAGGACACGCATCCAGAGAGATTGGATCGGGACATGGATCCACACATGATCGTGGTCCCATGCAACACATACCTAAGGTACATTTAAATAATTTTAAATATAATTTTTAAAATTTAATTGTACTCGATTTGTAAGTTTGAACACGTTGAAAGTGTGTACACATGTATATATATGTAAGTTTAGATAATTTCATGTGCACGTACTTGAGCACATGCAGGTTTTGGGACAAGGCTCAGGACACGCATCCAAAGATCTTGGATCGGGACATGGATCCACACATGATCATGGTCCCATGCAGCACATACCTGAGGTACATTTAAATAATTTTAAATATAATTTTTAAAATTTAATTGTACTCGATTTGTAAGTTTGAACATGTTGAAAGTTTGTACACATGTATATATATGTGAGTTTAGATAATTTCATGTGCACGTACTTGAACACATGCAGGTTTTGGGATGAGGCTCAGGACACACATCCAGAGAGCTTGGATCGGGACATGGATCCACACATGATCGTGGTCCCATGCAACACATACCTGAGGTACATTTAAATAATTTTAAATATAATTTTAAAAATTTAATTATACTCGATTTGTAAGTTTGAACACATTGAGAGTTTGTACACATGTATATATATGTAAGTTTAGATAATTTCATGTGCACGTACTTGAACACATGTAGGTTTTGGGACGAGGCTCAGGACACGCATCCAGAGAGCTTGGATAGAGACATGGATCCACACATCTTGGATCAGGAGAGGGATTAGTCCATGGATCGAGGGAGAGATCAAGCGAGAGATCGGACCATAGATCTAATAATTCTATTCACAGTAGATTTCCCTCTCTTTGAGATCAGATTATTATGTTGTCCAGACACTTCTTATGATTTATGTACATTACATGTGTATGTTTTATGGTATATATTTGTACACTTGTTATGATTTACATATCACATTCACACATGTTTGTACATGTTTTATGGTTTGTTCATAGATTTGTTATCGTGCATTATTATGGTTTTCAAACACTTGTTAAATGTATATATTTACATCGTGAAAATTCTTACATGGTTTTATTTATTTAGCAAGTTTGTACAGGTTTAAATTTAAATTTAAATTATGGTTTGTTCACACAAGTATTACACACATCTATATTGACAAGTTAACTACTTTAAACTTTCAACTAAGTTAGATCATGTATAATTATGATGTACACAATTTGTATTCAATTATCATGTGATATATATACAGTTGTATGGTACAATCTCTAGCTAATCATATTGAAAATATTTAGATCAAAATGATCTTATAGCTATATAAATTTACCATATTACAAACTTTAGGCACTTTGCTAAAAATGGAATCTAGGTCACTATTTACTTTTTATTGATTTTGAATGTTCTCTAGCTTACATCATAATAGTTTGGAATGAGCAACTATTTTATAGAGATTCAAAACTAAATAAAATAAATCATAAAAAGTAAATTGTAAGTTATACATGTATGTATATATCACTAATATACTTCATCTAAAAATAGCAATGTAACCTTTACACAAATAATACTATATCTTCTACAACCCATGTTGTTAGGATAAAATAATTCCTAGACATGTTACACTCCAAATCCTTCCTACACAAGCATTGAACTTGTAATTTAAGAGAGGGGTAAAAAATAGGTAAATCAATTAAATGAATAAGATTAACTATCAAATGGATTAAAATACCATTTTGTGCCAACAATAAGATCTCTTGGATGATATTAAAATCCTCTATTAAAACAAATTTGGATTATTCTTTTTAAATAAAAATTTAAAGGGTGTAAATAAAGTTTTTCATGCTTCAATTTAGCACAAAATGGTCACTTAGGAAGGGTTCTATTATTGTTGGAAATGTTTATTGTGATTCTAGGTAAAATATTAAAAAATTGTCCTAGGGTTATGATTCTTATTTAGATTATGTGTGCCTAATTTAATGAAACATGTTATTTGGGCCAATTAACAAGAGTAACTTTAAATATCCTTTACACTTCAATCTCTACAAAGCTTAGGATGAATTGATCCTTAAAGGATTTAAAGGATAATCATACATAAATTTTATAATTTACTTTATCAAAATAATTCTAAACTTTAAGACAGATTGAATTCATTCTTTACTTTGTCACTGACTCTTTTCTATGTGAACTTTTGTGATCTCATTTGTTAACTTGTAGGTTTATATTTTCCTTTATTGGGGTTATTGCATTTTTCATATATATATTTTTTAGGATTTTTTATGTTGTTAGGATAGGATCCTTTATGAGGGTGGATGACATCTTCCATTAGTGTAATTAACACCTATTTTTGGTGGTTAGAGTTATTTTTATTAGTTCTCTTTTTCTCCTCTCTTATGTATATATACTCATGACCTTTTCTCTATAGATGCCTACATAATTTCCTATTAGAATGGTGATTATTCATATTAGGATTAGAATGAGTTCATTATTATACATGAGTTCACATGTGATTAGGATTATAATGGTGATTATTAGATAGAACATGCGATCTTTAATGAATGATTAGGATGAAGGGGGATGCTTAGGATGAAAATAATAATTTTCTAGGATGTGACATGCATACTAGGATATGAAAATAGATGATCTTGAAAATTTGAAGGTGAACAAGTAAGGTCATATTAACTTTCAAAAATTTATGACCAAGCCTTTGAAAAAAACCATTCTAAATCATGCCACATGTTCCAATCAATTTATAAATTATATATATAGATCTATCTCGATCTATAAAAAGTTTGAGTATGTACACATGTGGGTATCCAAAAAACAACTTAAAGCTCCTGGTACATAAAATATGGATCCTCTCTATCTTTAATTATCTCTAAATTTTTTTCATGCTCTTCAATAGGCAACCTCCACTTTTGTTTGGCACGTCCTTTTTTAGGTAAAGTTTCTAAATTTATTTTTGTTGCTATAACTAGGAAATTGTAATGTAGAACCTTTTGTCCTGGCATATATTCAACAAAATAAATACCATTTTTATCTATCTTTATTTGTTGATAATATGTGCCTTCAATAATGACTGATCTAATGGGATACTCTTTTCCATCACCATCTATCATCGATTCCACCAATTTTCTTTTTGGTTGTGTACATCTTAGTAGATAGTAATCTACACCTTCCGCATTATCAGGATCTGCAACAACAACGAAAATATCTCCTGTACACACCATATATTTTTAATCAATTTTAACTAAATTAAACACATGCCCTTAAAACTTAAAAATGGAATATATTTAAATCAAATTTAACTAAATTAATATCAATTTCCATACCTATAACAACTAAATCAGATACACATTCGTAATCAGCTGAATAGAGAGGATCGTAGACATTGACATTGTCATCTTCAACAAAAGGAGGCATTGATATTAATTGTTTCATTTCCCATTGTGAAACACGCCCATCTCTAATATTCTCACATTGAACAATATTTGCATTGTTCTCAATGCAATCATCACAAAAACATGATTTTTCTCTCACATTAATTACATGAGGCTTACTACTTCCCATTGTCATGATTTGATGTAGACTTCTAATACCATGAATTGCTTGACAATTATAAGGATTTGATCGATCAATATTTGTAAATTCAAATTTGAAAATTCAATTAAAAATCATGTACACTTGAACTTTGAAATTCTTGATTTTTTAACAAATTTTGACTAGATGTACCTGTAACTTCCCAAAAATAACGTGTGTTGTATGTTGAGTTGCGAGCGGAAAAATGACTTTTACACCATTCAACAATTTCATTTGCATTCCGCATGGCATTACCTGCAAGTACACATGTGTTGGCACAATTTGCCACCTATTACTTGAAGGAACTTATAATAATTTTAAATTTAATTTAAATATATATAGATAATATTTTCAAAGATATATCTACATGTTCCATATATATATATGGTGAAAGTTACCAGCAAGTTCATGTTGATGAAGTGCACGCTTCGCACATGCTCCCGCTCCATCGTGCTCTCCTTTTCCATGTCCACTCTCATAAAAATTCCACAAAAATTTGGTGTTGCATCTAGCATGTTGATGGCTTAACCAAACAAAAGCTTTTGAAGACTTAAATTGTCCTACACAAAGTTACAAATAATTGTACACTAAAACCAAATTAGCTCAAGTAAAAAGAGTAATTATATATATATATATATATATATATATATATATATATATAACTTGCAATTAGACTTGATTTAAGTCTCAAAATTAAAAGTAAATATAAATAAATAATTTTTTTTTAAAATGACATGTAAACTTACCAGCACATCCATCAGACCATATCCAGTGTTGTTCTTGATTTATGCCACGTTGTCTCAAGTCTTCAAAAAGCATTTTGAAACAATGAGCTGCATAGCTTCTATCATGATTTGTATTATCACTAATATAAAAGTGAACCTCTTTGATGATAATTTGACCATATTTGCTACTTTGTATTCCATCGACCTCTAATTCAGCATGCCTATAGAAAACTTGCACAAAGATTGCAACTTGCTCTGAATGATAATATTGACTTTGAATCTCAATTTGAGGACTAAATGTATAGTTCTTAGAGAAATCTACAATAGAGAGAATACAACCTGGTGGAAAACAATTCTTTGAATCACGAAATTGTTTAGCTTGGCATCTTGCACCATGACAATGTTGGATATGTGGATATATGATATTGAGAAATTTACTCATGAATTCATTGTAAGGAAATCCACTCTCTTTGAGAACAATTTTTTTGGCCTCAACTCCTGACTTTGTTAAGTATGTCTCATATTCACATCTCTTCCAAACAACTTGCATTTCATTATTGTCAACATGTGAAAGATTCTTCAAATCTCCACAATCATTACATACATTTTTTATACACTGAACATTGAATTCTTTTGAATCTTATGATTTTTTGCATACAAGAGACTTCACAAATTGTGTTGTACTTCCAGGGATGGCTAAATTTTGATCAATTGTTGTCATAGCTTTTCTATATGATTGTAGATGTAAATCAAATTCAACATGATTTCGACAACAACAAGTTTCATGTAATTTATTTATACGTACAAATGATGGTCGTAGTGTCTCAAACATCCTTTGAAAAATCTTCACATTTGAAAAATCTTGCTTGAATTCTTCAAAAAGTTCACTTTGTGTCGTATCTATAAAATGTTTTGGATGAGAAATTTTTGTACCATCGTCACTTATTATTTGTATAGTATCCCTTCTATTGGATGAAACACAAGAGTGAGAAGTCCAATATTCAACCACCCGTTTCTTTACATCTTCTAAAATTCTATCTTTTCAGGGAACCCTACAAATATTTACCCAATTTTTCTCATTTTTTTCATCAATTTGATTTCTCTTTTCAATATACCTTTGAATAGTTCTCCTAGAATCATTTAGTAATTCAAAAATTGCTTGAACTTGTCTTCTATGTGATAATTTCTTACTAGAAATTATAGTCATCAATGCTCTACGTGCAACACTTAAATCACTAGATCAACTCTTTTTTTCAATACATTTTAATGCTTCGTACAAGTTTTCAACAATTGTGCATTTTAAATCTAATGAATTTTTACTATTATCAACCCCTAACAACTCCAAAATAAAGGTCATTTATTTTCGTCTAAATAACTTTGCAACTAACTGTGCTCTTCCAATTAGAGATTTTTCTTCAAAAAAATCATCCCATATTCTTTTTGAGTGTAATTTTAATGTGCTTTCAGATAACATATCTTCTAATGAAAAATTATTGAAAAGATAATCCTCATCCATCTCCATCAGATTTTCAATACCATTGTCCAAAAAAAAACTATTATTAGGTTCATTTTTTTCTTGTACTTGTACATCACCTTCGTCATTGATATTTTCCATGGGTTGTTCTTCATGAGATGTTCCTTCACCCGCTCTTCTCTTCCTCTGTCTTGTTCGTGTTCGATCATACTTCCTTGATCTATTCCTTTTACATGCCATCATAAATTGCACTCAAATTTGAATTCACCTACATACAAATTTGTACACACATGATCTTTCAATGAAACATTTACTTGATTAATATTGCATCTAAATATCTAAGACTTAAAAAAACAATGGAATAACACATATCTAATTGGTGATCAATAATAATGAAATCTAAGAATATAAATAGTGAAAACAAAATTCAAATGCATTAATGAAAACAAAAAACATAATCAATTAAATAAGTTCAAGATCAATGTACTTTCGAATATAGCTCTCCTATTGTTTAAATGCGTTTTCTTTTGGCGAAATAAACCTTCTTTTGTCAGAATAAACCTTCTAACTTGTTGAAATAAATATTATTTTGTCGAAATAAGCTTTCTTTAGTTGACAATTTTCAGACAATAGTTTATCGATTGAGTGGGTTTTGGTCGAGTCAATAAGCTTTCCTTAGTCGAGATCAGTCTTCTTTCTCTTTGGTCGAAATATATTTTATTGAATTACTTGAGTTGAAAAATCTAAAATAAAATCAAATATATTTTATACCGCCCAATTTCAGTCGAATCACTTTAGATCGAAATATTTTCAGCCGATAGGATATTGGTTGAAATGGTTTCAGCCGAAACCATTTTGACCGAACCGTACTCGACCGAACATGTCTAGGTGGCATCCTACATGGCAGCATACTCACCCTTTTCTGAAACATTCAACTTTGGCAAAGTGTTTCTCCTCTTAGAATTATTATTTTGCAAAAAACAAAAATACCCTTTTGTAGAGCTCGGAGTAGTGAATCCAAATATATATATTTTTTAATATTTTGATTAGTTTTAATATATGTTATTTTTTAAATAATGAAAGTAGGTTGTTAAAATGAAAAAAAAGGTTGACTAGAAATTTAAAAAATATAGTAAAACATATTAATTTAAAAAAAAAAATTATATGGTGCAGTAGAGGAGAGAGTCTTCTTCAAAAGGGTATAATCTTTTTATTGAAAATGATTAAAAAAATTGAAAATAGTTGATGGCCCATAAAAACTATCAAATTCTGACATGTTCAACTTTAAAATGTTATTACGAGTAAAATACACATCAAAATTTGTAAATAAATAAATTATGTAGTAGATATTGAAGTTACATATTTAGGGAAAAAAAATTTAGAGAAAAATAATTTTTTTTCAGTTTGTTTCTTGACAGCCCGCAAAGTCACTGTTTTTTGAAATTTTCAGCATTCCAAAATTTGTCCTTAAATTGAAAAAAACATAATGAAAATGATTTTTTTTTAAATTTTAAAAATTATAGGTTTAATCTTCATCAAAAGTTCAACATTTCTTTAGTTTACACCATTTTGAAATTCAAAACATAAAGACTACATTTATGTGGCCGAAGTTCAGAATTTTTTTTGTTGTTGGCTGATTCCTTTTTAAAGTGTGATACAAGTTTATGCTTTTACCCTGGATGGAGAAGATAGTCCACAATCATAAAAAAAATTCCTCCCCTTAGGAAGAAACACAACCAAATGTGTATGTACACTATCTCCCAAGTCCTAAAAGGAATATACAGAAGAAGGTGCAAGATGTATGAAGTCTCTAAAGTTGGCTCAAGTATCCCCATGACAATGCTAAAAATAGTCACAATCTAATCAGGTGTTCTAAGCCACACTATTGAAGATGAAAAATTAGAATATCCTAGAGACTGATGTAGAACACCATCCAAAGAATCAAGTATATCCTCTAAAGAGTTCTCCAAATGTTGATCCAAAGTATCCAAACTCATGTCGAACTGAAATAAATGACCATGAATGAGAGAGTCGGAGTGATCCCTAGCAAAAATTGAAGAATAATCAACTTCATAAAAGAGAAGATGAATACACTCAATATTGTCTCCCAGATGTACAATATGTGTCTCCATAAACAAATCTTAAATACTCATCAAGTGATCATCACACATAATTGAATCAGGAAGACTATGAATTTCCTATTGCAAGAAGTCATTGGAAGCTTTTGAAGAAGCAACACTAAACTCTGAAGTAGCAATAGATGCAAGGATGAAAGAGTTATCCTCAAAGAGAAGACGTATGTCCTCAATAGTGTCATCTAAATCCAAAATGAGGGACTTTAAAAAATAGGAGATTTTTGGTAGAAATTGGTCCCAATGGAATAAATATAGAAGACAAAAATGATCCTTCTATAATGAATCACTGGAGGCTCTCAGAGAGGCATCTTTGGAATCTAGAGGTACAACAGGTGATTGAGATGGGGTATTAATGAATTGATTATCCATAGAAGGTGTGTCCACTCAATATGGGGAAATATAAGTCTTAGTATTATCCACAATAGCCTATTTCTCTAAGGAAACATCACTTTCAAATGAAGATCCAATGTATCCATACAACTGTTGGATGATGTTCTAAGAAGTGAAAGGGCACTCAGTGTGCTCTACATGATGTAGAATATCATCAAGAATAGTAAAACATATTAGTACATAAATTATGTCATTATTGTTAAACCATGCATTATTTTGATTATAGCCACTTGGCTCAAGAATGAGTCCAAGGAGATAGGGTAGTAGACCTTGCTCAAGAAAATAATTTTGTATCCCTTATTTCATTGAAAATAGTTCTTTGAAGTTAGCTTGACAATAGAAGGATGGAAATAATGTTTAAGATACATGCTTAACCACTCCATAAATGGAACTTTATCTTAGTTTGTGGTTACAAATTATTTGTATAATCCCCTCAAGATTGATACAAAAAATAAATTTTAAGTGAATGTAAAAAGAGACATCAAGAGATAACCCCCTTTTCACTAGTCTTAGAAATCACCCCCCTCAAGATAATATTTTTTTTCACTTTAACATTAGTGCATTTATAAATCCTTTTCCAATATACAATGCTCAATAGGCCCATGATAACCAAAATTATTAATTTTGATACAAAATATGGAAAAAATAGCCTTATATCTATGTATCTCTCTTCAATACCTTTCAAACACCTATTTGTTTATGAAAAAAATGGAGCACCGGGGTGAAAGTTATGGCATGTTGAAGAAAAAACACTAGTAGAAAAACAACAATAAATGACTAAAAAACTACTAAAAATTACATATAAATGACTAAAATGGGCACATGACCATTAGTGGTTTATTACCAGTAATTTATAACATGACCAAATTCATGACTAAACCATTTTTAGTCAGTTATAAATGGTCATTTTGATTGATCAATTTGGTAGTATATTTAGTCATTGATTTATTCATATTTATTCACCAAGCTTGGTCACGTGACCATGAGTAGTTTATTGTTGATCATTTATAATACGACCAAATTTATGATATTGATCAATTTGGTAGTATATTTTTAGTCAGTGATATAGTCACATATTTCGTCATATTTATTCATTGATTTATATCAATTGGTAGTATATTTATTCACTAATTTCTGTCAACTGGTAGTATATTTAGGCATATGTTTAGTCATATTTATTCACTTATTTATGTCAATTGGAAATATATTTAGTCAATTGGTAGTTTATTTAATTATTTTTGTTCACTAATTTTTGCCTAATAGAGTTGTAAATGAGACAATGTTTTTGATGTTTAAACATAAAACACTAAAAAACATAATCAATCATTCATTTGTGCATAATGAAACATCTATTAAGAAGGAAAAATACTAGAATTTTATTAAAAAAAGGTGTTCTTACAATAGATACAAGACTTAAATATGTGTCTTTGCTTTGAAAAATATGTTACAAAGTGTGTTTCTCAGTGCTATGACTGAGAAAACTAAGTTACAATGGTCTATTTTTTGCTTATACAACTCCAAAACATGAAAGAACTACTTGAGAAATGAAGCCTAAGGGTCTTATATCTCATCCCAAGCATGGGAGAGCATATAGGAACTAAAATTGACTAAGTTCTCATGCTTAAAAATATGGAAACATTAATAAGCTCTTCGTCACATTGTCCCCACCTATATGTAACAACTGCTAAAGTTGGATCCCTTTTCTCATAGTATTTACCCACCACTCGAGAATCCTGGTAGGGATTTGTAGTGAGGAAGTGCTCTGGATTATTACTTGTATCAATAATTATTTTACCCAATGCATTGTGTACATGTACATTGTGGCTTCCTTCACTCACAAGATGCTCTAAAAATTGTGTCAACAATCAAAACCAGTTCTTGGAATAAACAAAGACAAAACAAGAATTGTTAGCTTAATATAAAACTTATGGAAATTAAGAAATAGCTTTAAAGATTTTATACATTACATTTTTATTACATTACTCAACAAGTAATTCAATAGGAAGGAGAGAATTAAAAAAAAAATAATAACTTTGATGAATTCCTTGGGACAATCATCATCAAACAACTGACCAACAACTAAAGGAGCATTGCTTGGATTTACCTAATCAACGATTAGAAGAGTAAAAATTTTAGTCCTTTAAATTCATGTGTGGAACCCACACAATAAAAATGATAAAGGTTGATATTGTAACCAATATCTATTGCATTAACCCTTTTCCAATAAATAAGAATGTCCTTTAAGTTTATATTAGTTCTCCATTGCTAAAAAGACATTATACCAACAATAAATTTCAACTAGCATGCATAAAATATTTTGGTATACATGGCAGTCTTTTAGACATTATTAGTAACATGATAAATATGATTTGTTTATAGGACTCTTTTAGAAACTAAAGAACTCTTAAATGAGTGACTTGCGATTTGAAGATATAAGGTTTTATCTAGCACAAAACATGGAGGAAAAAATAAGTGTTCAATATGAGTACCTACCTTTTGGAAATATCATTCAATGTAGAACAACATATTGTTTGAATATAAGTAATGGGTAATATCTAGTACAAATCCAAACCGATCACAAACATTTATCAATGGATGGCATCTGGAAGTCTTGCTTCCATAAGAAAGTTCTCTGTCTTTTCAGCATCATAGAAGTTTGACTCTCTGGTTACATGTTCCACCTCCTTGATTTGTCCAGTTTTGGTTGTTGCTTCAAAGTATTTGAAGTGAATGTTGGGATCCTCATTGTTAATGACATTGAAAATATAGTTTACAATATAAGTACAAGGTTCCCAAGCTACTACAAAATTACCTCCTCAAATAGATCAATGAATATCAGTGATAAAATGATACAAGTGACAATCCAAAGTCAAATCACTTGGATATCAAATATGCACCCAAGAATAAATATAGACCTTCATAAGACTTGAAATATTCAAATAACTTGATGCATGAATATACACCTAATTGTTCATAATATTCCTTGGCAACTTGTGTGACATGAAAGAAGTTAACATCAAAAATAAGAGAGCAATTTTCAATGTCATCTAGAGCCAACATTATTAATTTAAAATAAATAAAAGGTGCACAATTTTTACATGGATAATTATTGGATATTTCCCCTTAGGTTGACAAGAAGATATTTCATGCACTCCAACGTCCACTCTCTAGAAAGGGTACCAAAGATCTCAACAAGGGCCATCATTAGTAGGCCAATTGGAATCTTCTCTTGAGCATCCATTCCAATAATTTGACACAAGGAAATAAAGGTTCTCTTAAAATATATTTGAAAATATTCTATAGTAAATGACTCAATGCGGAAAGAGGAGATAGTTACTCTTTGTCTTTTCAACATCATAGAAGTTTGACTCTCTAGGTACACGTTCCACCTCCTTGATTTGTCTAGTTTTGGTTGTTTCTTCATTGTATTTGAAGTGAATGTTGGGAGTCTCACTACCAATGACAATGAAAATATAATTGACCATATAAGTACAAGGTTCCCAAGCTACTACACAATTGCCTCAAATAGATCAATGAATATCAATGAAAAAACGATACAAGTGAAAATCCAAAGTCAAATCACCTAGAGCTCAAATATGCACCCAAGAAGAAATATAGCCCTTCATAAGAAATGAACTGTTCAAACAACTTGATGCATGAATCTACACCCAATTTTTTAGAATATTCCTCCGCAACCTATGTGACATGAAAGAAGTTAACATCAAAAATAAGAGAGCAATTGTCAATGTCATCTAGAGCCAATATTATTAATTTAAAATAAATAAAAGGTGTACAATTTTTTCTATTAGATTTCCACAATCTATATTATCAAAACAATTATGCTTCTGGATTTGATTGTGTGCAAATTTTTGAATCAACATTTCAGATCACACCCTATGATCCATCATCAAGAAATAGAGCTCAAGGAGATGTAAAAATTGGTTAGTTTCAGACCAAGCTAGCTTAAAAAGAGAGAGGGTGGAGAGAGGCTAGAGGAGAAATGCACAACACAAGTATCTAAAAAAGGAAACTAAACTCCTAAAGAAAGGGGAAAGGAAAACCCCAAAATAGAAACACTTAACCAAAAAGAAAGGAAATATAATAAGACATAAAATCTCAAAAAATGAATAGGAGGGAAGAATTACAAACAAAAGAGATAACACTTAAAAAAGAGGTAGCAATAGCTTAATAAGCTGAAAGCGAATATATTAATTAAATAATGCATGTATAATGAATTATAATAATAACCTAATTGAAATACAAAAAATATAAATGTACATACATACAAATATAATGCATTATAAAAGAAACATATATTAAGTGTTCTCTTGTAATGTATTATGGAGATACCTACCAACCAAAAATTACATGCATACAAGTATAAAAAATAATTAAAAACACCCAAACCCACATACCTAAATACAAGTACTCACACATACAAACATAAGAGATAAATATAGATGTCTACATACATACAAAAATGGTATACTTTCATACCTACATATAAATTATATATGCAAACATATGTATACATACAACATTATATATTTAAACATACATACAAACACATTATATGCGTACCTATATAGATACATACATACATTACACAAGAAATAAATAAACATACACATGTAGAAAAGAAAAAATAAATATACAGATATAAATATACATATGTAGAGCCAAGCATACATTTATATACATTACATGCATTACATGCATACCACTATATGCATACGTACATACATAACATGAGAGATAAAGGCCAACCTATATTATTTATTAAACATACAAACAAATAGGAGAAAAAAATGTAAAAAATATAAACCACTATACATACATACAAAAATAATATAGACACATATACATACAACAAACAAATACTGTAACATGCAGGATTGTAGACCATTGTGTGTTCCTGTCTTATTTGGAACAAAGTTATCTATTTTATATTGTCCAACATCCTCATCAGAGATGGAAGACATGAGCATAATGCCTTACCAAAGTACAGTTGGATGTTTGATGTATGCTATGGTTTATACTAGACTAGACATTTCCCAAGCAGTGGAAGCTCTTTCTAGATATATGTCTAATCCTGGTAGAGCTCATTGGGATGCAGTTGAAAGAGTCTTCAAATATTTGTGTGGTACCATAGATTATTCCTTATGTTATCATATACTTAATATGACTGAAGGCGAGATTTCCCTTGATATTCATGCTTATGTGGATTCAGATTGGGCAAGTGATGTTGATAGTAGATAATCCACTAGTGCTTACGTGTTTACATTATTTGGTGGTGTAATCAATTGGATGAGTAGGTGACAGTCTGTGGTTGCTTTTTCCACTACTGAAGCAGAGTATATTGTAGCTACTCATGCTTGTAAAGAAGCCATTTGGCTTAAGAGATTGTGTTCAAATATTGGCATAAAATAAGGTACAGTGACAATTTATTGTGATAGTCATTGTGTGATATGCCTATCCAAGAACCCAACATTTCATGCCAAGACCAAGCACATTGATGTATAGTATCATTTTGTTCGAGATATGGTCGAAGATGGCAGGGTGAAATTGGTTAAGGTAGAGACTTTGATGAATGTTGTTGATTATTTGACTAAGCTAGTGAGCACAAAGAAGTTCAGATGGTGTTCAAATATGATAGGCCTTTTGGCCCCTAGCAATTAAGAGACAATGTTTACTCCCTCCTGTTTCTCTTGCAAGGTGTTCGACAACTGGGAGATTTGTTGGGAAATTGTGTCTCAACCTTGCAATTATATAACACTTATTTTTGATAGGTGAAATTGTTTGTTACTTAAGTCATGGGGTTCCAAGTTTTCCTAACCTAAGTCGTAGGGTTCTAAAGCTTTATAACCTCCTGACTTAGCAATTCTCTTTGTTGTTGGGAAGTCAAGAGTTTTCAAAACTTTGTAACCTCTGACATGAGGTTCAAAGGTTTGGATTTTTAGCAGCTTAGTGATCTCTCTATTGTCAGAATGTCATGGATTTTCAAAACTTTGTAACCTCTGACATGAGGTTTTGAGGTTCAAATTTTTAGTGACTTAGCGATCTCTTTGTTGTCAAAATGTCATGGGTTTTTAGAACTTTGTAACCTCCAACAAGATGCTTTGAGGTTTAGTTTTTTAGTGACTTAGGGATGGAGTGTTAAGGAGGAAGGAAATGCTTAGAGTGAGACCCAACCATAATGACATGTGATGACAAGTTAGTGAATGGAGTGATGGTCTATTGTGTCATCAGTGAAGTTGATACATTGTAAATGTAGACTGTTAATTATTAGGGTTTAGATCTAACGACGGATATTTTGTTGGCCTCTTTCCCTAGAATGTAACTCTACTTTTTGATAGTGTTGCATTATGGCTGTGTGCAAGCAACAGTGAGAGGTAGAGTGAGAGACAATGATGTATTATGAGAATATGTTAGCAGTCATGTAGTCTCTAGATCTCTGAGTGGTGATACTCTTGTGAGAAGCTTTCTCTACAAGTATATTGTAATCCTTATGATTTACTAAGTAATATATTGGGTGCCTTTTGGAGTGTGGGGTTTTCTCTCGAAAGGGTTTTCCCCACATAAATCATTGTGTCGTGGTATGCATGATATTTATGTTTATTCTTGTTTAAGTTTATGTAACTGTTAAAGATCTTTAAAAGTTTTGCATTATTCTCCTCTCAAGATTAGTGTAGGAAGTTGTTCCGCTACCATAGCTTCCTTACAATTTCTCACACAATTATGCAATACGAGGACGATCATAGTGACTGAAAATTCCATTTTCCAAGATTGCATCGACAATGTTGGGGAAAGTGACCAAATTAATCTCAAGAACCTGCAAAACAAATAAAATCAATAAAGCTAAAATCATAATAATTTCTACAATCAACAATGTATAAATAGTTCATTTTCACTTTTGTCAGACTTTGCATGTAAGAATGTTTTAAACTAGGTCTAGGAAAACTTAAAAGCTAGTTGCTTCATGATCATATGAATATTTATCAATTGACGATCATTTGGAAGTCTTTCTTCAATAAGAAGGTTCTTTGTCTTTTCAAAATCATAGAAGTTTGACTTTCTGGTTACATATTTTACCTCCTTGATTTGTCCATTTTTTGTTGTTTCTTCGATGTATTTGAAGTGAATGCCAAGATCCTTACTGCCAAAGACATTGAATATATAGTTTAGCATATAAGTACAAGGTTCCCAAGCTACTACAAAATTACCTCCTCAAATAGATCAATAAATATCAGTGACAAAATAATACATGTGATAATCCAAAGTCAAATCACTTGGAGTTCAAATATGCAGCCAAGAAGAAATATAGCCCTTCATAAGACTTGAACTATTAAAACAATTTGATGCATGAATCTACACCCAATTGTTCAGAATATTCCTTGGCAGCCTATTTGACATGAAAGAAGTTAACATAAAAAATAAGAGATAAATTGTCAATGTCATCTAGAGCCAACATTATTAATTTGAAATAAATAAAAGGTGCACAATTTTCACTTAGAAAATTATTTGGATATTTCCCCTCAGGTTGACAAGAAGGAGGTCTTTCATGCACTCCAATTTCCACTCTCTAGAAAGGGTCCCAAAGAACTCAATAGGGGCTATCATCATTAGGCCAATTGTCATCTTCTCTTGAGCATCCATTCTAAGAATTTGACACAAGGAAAAATAGGTTCTCTTAAAATATATTTGAAAATCTTCTACAGGAAATGGCTCAATGTAGGAAGAGGAGATAGTTATTCTTCTATTATATTTTCCCTTCCTCATGTGCATAGGGAGTTCATCACTCCTATAAGTTTTCCTCAACCTATTGTACTCCTCCTCATTTTTCTACAAGTCCACTTTAGTAAGGTCTTGTTTATTCAAGTTGAAACACTCTACAATGGAAGACTTGGTTAATACCACCATTGGTGAACTATCTATCATCCTTATGATTTTGGTGGCTGGATGATAGTTTCATGCCAGTACTCTAATGAATTCAACATCTATAAAGACATTCAAGACAACCAACTTGGCTAGGTCTAGAGTCCAAGGGTTTGACACTAGGATTTTGGCATCTCTTTTATCATAAAAATACCAAAACAAATCCCACCGAGAGATGGGAATGATTGCATCCTCATACCTGTGAGCCATTATGTCTCTAAACACTTTCTTAAATCCTCTATATGTTGAATTAGGTAAAATTTCTAGTATGGATTGTTGCAAAGGCCTTTTATTCACCTTGGGTTCTTCCTTCTTACTCACAAGTTTACTCTTCTTAGGTGGCATGGTATAAATTTTTTATTTCTTTTTGAATTTTCTAAACACTTAATTGCAAATCCTAGTCAACCAAATGCTTTAGAATTGCTTACGAAGAGTGCTTGTGCACTTGCTTGGTGATATAGTAGTTGCAAAGATTTTCTTCCTCGAATTCCTTAGCTCTTGCCACAACGATCCTTTTGCAAATGATTACAAAAAATGGCAACGAATTCTAGATATAATTTATTTTGAACTCAATCATTTTGACATTAATGTCTACTTCATTCAAAATATTTCATAATCTGTGCAAATTTTGATTTTGAATATATGTCGTTGATCTTTGAAGATCAAATGGTTTATGATAATTAAATATTTACTGTCATAGTTGACATAAATTATTTTTCCAGCCTATACCATAGTACCACCATCACTTCTATTAACCATTTTGGGATAGTGATGTCACATAATATACTCATTTTGGTTATCTTGTTATACTGCAAGCTTTATTTATGTTATCACTTTTATACTGGAAGACTATGGTTCTCATACTGTCATACCGTACACTTCTTTTATGTTGTAGTTTGTTCGCTGTGGGATGGCAGGTTATACATCCTTATACCACCATACCGCAAGCCCTTTTTAATTTTAAAGTATGTTTATCATGGGGTGGCAGGTTGTATAGCTTCATACCACCATATTGCACACTTTCTTTTGACTTATAGCTTGTTGATCATGGGATATCGGGTTACATAACTTAACACCACCATACGACATGTTATTTTAATGTTATTGTTTGTTGATTGTGGGACAACGAGTTAACCTTTGATAGTTAAGTTGAGATCATATTGCCATACTATAGTTTATATTTTATATAGTCATTGCTTTCTATCAGGTAGTGACATACTTCTATACTCAAGAGACCTATCACCACCATCCCACACACATCTTTTATGATTATTATGGTATAGTGATATATGATTACATCTTTTTTTCTACCCCTCCATACCACTGAGGGCCCTTATAACTAAACAACTACTCCCGTGAGGGTGCGGTAATGGTTTTTTATGAATGTAAAGGTGCCAGACACATATTATTTAAGCATATATGATGATTTATTAAATATTTGGAATTGTATGGGGTTTTTCAATGTTAATCAGACCTAATATTAATATATCCATATGTATTATTAAATCATAGATGTTCATTATTATTTCCTTCACACAAGCATATTCAATGCATGTGGAGGTTAGAAGTTGTATTACAACCTAAATCTATCCAAATATCAGAGAAATGACTACAATTTATTGCTTTGATTTTAAAGAGCTGTTTACTTTCATAGGTATCTTGTT
Organism: Sequoiadendron giganteum; assembly: GCA_007115665.2. NCBI lineage: Eukaryota > Viridiplantae > Streptophyta > Pinopsida > Cupressales > Cupressaceae > Sequoiadendron > Sequoiadendron giganteum. The sequence goes on from CM021104.1 coordinate 622,821,011, forward strand.
GCATTATTTGATACCTTTATACCTTGCTTGCTTCTTTTTATATCTAGCAATTTTAGAGAAGTTAGAAAAGTCTAGCATCTAGAAAACATATAGGACATACAAGAAATTATATTCTAACTAAACAAAATTAATTTCAACCAAAGTAAGAAAACTAAGAAGAATCATTGAACCTAACTTTAAATGCACTTCAAATCAAGAATGAACATCTGATTTTTTGTATATAATGTACTAGTAGAATAATGATGATTACATTCATAAATATATCAGTAAAATAATAGTGAATAAGAACACCTATACTTAGATCTTTTTTATATTCAATAATAAATTACACCATACATATAACCAAAGTTTAGGTGACAAGCTTACAAGTTTAGGTGACGGGATAGTTAAGGTGACAAAACATCATCATAATCATCTACATTTCTAGCAAGATCAGAAACATGATCACTCATGTTTGAATCTACTTAATTTTTTTCCTCGTCCTCATCTATGAAATGCAATAGATTATCTCACCCAATGTATTTGTTGGTAATCAGAATGTCTTCTTCAAACACTCCATCATCGTCTTCATCCACTTCTTCGAATGTTTTTTGTAAATTAGCATATTGCCCATCAGACATTATATCAACAACTTCCATGAATTTTTTTTTCAAATGAGACTCTATTTGAATGACATACAACCATCTTGGGCTTCTTAGATCATCAATTAGAAATTATTAATTAATTTGAAGAGGGGAAACATATGACTCATCCATATCTGATAAAAAATGTCATGTGTTTTTCCTGTACAAATCCATACTCATCAAGTTGTACTGTGGATGGTCGGATCCACTTACATTTTAATAATATAGGACTATTTTCACCAAAATCCACCTGAATAATTTCTTGATGAATCCAACATAAAATTTATTCTTAGTTTTGTGAAGAAATTCAACACTAACAAAGCAATCATAATTTGTCTTTCCTTTGTCTTTTTCTTCCACTCTTAAATGACTATCATAGGCCCACATTCCACTAAAATGCGTAGCGCATAAATGTGAGATTGTGAAAGCTCACTTTCCTCTATTGTTAAATCTTGACCTTCTTCTTTTGCATCACTGACTACATTAGCAATCCATTCTTCAAATTTTGGAAAAGAATCACCTCCAATCAAATCATGACATCTACACTTTTGAGGTCGATGTTAAATCCATTTTTGATTCTCTTCTTCATTTTTCTACATAGAATATTAATGTACAAATAGTAAGATTAATAATATAAATCTGTAAATGCAATTGACTAAATAAATTATTGTGTAATTTTATTTTTTACCTACGCCACTTATTGAGCAAAGATTTGTTTTGAAGAATATAGGCATGTATCACACTTCTTTCTTGATGTGATAGTTTAAAGAAACATCCATTTCCTTATAATAATTCACTAACAACTATCTCATGTTCATCATCATCCCATACACGTCGATTGACATTTTTAAAATTCTTTATATATTTTGTGCAAAGTCCCATTGCCTCTTGCATTGAATATCCCTTAGACATGCTACCTTCCAGTTTTTCCCTAGCACGAAACAATTTTTTCAAACCCTTCATATATCATTATATAGGACACATCCATCTCGTTCTTACTAGGCCACAATGCTCTAGTTCATATTCTATATGTATCAAAAGATGCATATAAATGTTGAAGATTGTTGGTGGAAATTCCCATTCCAATAGACAAAGGACTTCAACAACCTCCTCCCTCAAACTATCAAAGTTTGAAGGATCTAATACATGCAAACTCATTCTCTTTAATATTAGGCCTAACCTTATAATTTTAAATCTTGGACCCTTTGCCAAACTTTATATATTTACCACAATAGGTAAAATATTCTTGATTATGACACGATAATCATGGGTCTTGAGGCTTCTTAAGCTATTAATGTTAGTTTGGCTCCTAATACTACTAATTACATATCTAGTGGGAAAGCGAGTTAGAGACATCAACTATAAGAATTGTGCACATTGTTACTTTGTCCATACATAAAGAGCACTAGGTTTTCTATATTTTTCATCATATTTTTCAACTCAAATATTTCAATGAATTTTTAGTTCTCGAAAGTCTTTACATGATGAAATAGTATCAAAAGAATCAAAATGAGTTTCTATAATAGAATAGGCTATATTTTTCTCAATATGCATAAAGTCGATCCAATATGCCTAATGGCTATATCCTTAAAGTATGGCAACTTATAGAATATGTGCAACCCTTTACACCACTTTTATTACATGGATCATATCTACTACCAGCAATCCCATCATTTTTAATTATAAATGACATTCTTTTTTGTCCATTCTCAACAATTTAATCACCAGTTATTAGAAATTGTGCTTCACAATTCTCTTCTTTACCATTCAAACATGTTTTTTGTCAATGATATGGATGATCCATTATAAGTAAGCACAATGTCCATAATAAATACACTTACGCAAACTTCTTGAGTGCCTTAGAAAATCCTTAAAGTTTCAAGGACATCCATGGTATCCATGAACGATGAGACCAGACAATGTACCATATGAAGGAAGATATTAAAGTGAATTTGATTGAATGAATATTCTTTAAATATTGAATTGCTTCAATTCATTTCCACAATTCTATTAGCTCATCATATAATGGCTCTAGATAAGCATCGATTGTATCTGAAGTCACACTTTTCTTGCCTAGTATAATAATGATAGCAATAAGAAAAATGGTTTAGTTTCTAACCATGGAGGCAAGTTATAATTTATTAAAAAAATTGGCCAAGTTGATCATTTAGTATTTTGATATGAGAATGGGTTCACCCCATCTAGAGCCAAATCCAACCTTATATTATGAGAATCTTGAGAAAAATCAGGCCATCTGTTATCAAGTTCCATCCATGTCTTAGAATCAGGCACATGTCATCGTTTTCCATTGGTGCACTTATTTTGGGAATTCCATTGCATAAGTTTAGTAATGTCTCTACACCTATACATTCAGAGTAATGGTGGGATTATCAGAAAGTGGCGAAGAACCTTTCTAGGAACCATAAGTGATTTCAACCCTTGTCTATACCTCACTTAATGACATTTCGAACATTAACTCTCACTTGCAATATTATTGTGAAATAATACACAACCATTCACATATGTGTGGATGTTTTCATACCCTAAGCCTAGCTTAGTGATTTTATTTTTACATTGACTTCGTTTTGTTGGCAATGTGGAGTCAAGTAGTAACAATGAACTTTTAATGCCAATACCTAATCTACACTCTCATTTGTCCAACCAAACACCACTTACAAGTTAATAATTTGAAGGATTTTTGTCAAATGACATAACTTGAAATTAGCATACATAGGCTTTAAATCATCCTCCATCAAATTGGCCCAATCATCGTTTAGACCTTCAACATTCTATAAACTTTAAACCCTTCATCTAACATTATTTTCTCTTCATCTATGTTTGGTTCCACTTCATCTATGTTTGTTGCCTCTTCATCTCTCACAGTCTATAATTCTATCACATCTTTATAATAATTGTAATCCCAAGGCCTTATACAACTATGCCCATATCTTATCATATGTCAATAAATCACATTTCTTTTTTTCACATTTCTACAAAGACAGTCATTACATGGACTTGGATATTTTTCCATGTCCCTCTCATTGGATACTCTCTCATCATATGCATGGTATTGATCTAGATTCAACCTTAAACATTGATCCATCTATAATGTTCTACATTCAAATATTATTTTAATTTCCCATTTCAAGAAAACAACATAAATCTAAAAAACTCAACTTACTCAGGATCTAATACATGTAGACTCATTCTCTTCAACACTCTATAGCAATTCAAATTCAAGAAATACATCTAGGCATCACTCTATAGAATCATATGTTCTCCATCTACATAAATCTCTATGGTTAGTTTTGTGCATTTTTTGTCGGAAATTTTGCCATTGATGTCAAGTAATCATGAACAACATGACTAAAGATAACATATTTGAGAGGAAAGAATATCTAGATTCAATACCAATGTATCCAGAATATTTGTTATACATCGTATGATTTGAATGAAGACATAAGATGAAGATATAAAAGAGGGTGTATGAAGATTTTATGGTGAACTAGACTCATTGAATTCTGAAAGAAGTAATCAATGAACATAGCACCTCTTCATCAATGATAAGGAGTTTGATATTATTTTAGAACAACCTTATGAAGAATATTATGTATGGATTTAACAGATACATTTTCAGATTATTCAATCATTAATCCATCAAAGTAATTGACCTTATTAAGGAAAATTCTAAATTCTAGAAAGGATTGATGACTATGGAGTGACAAGACAAATCAAAGAATAAGACAAAACAAAAAGAGACAAAAATAAGTAAGAAAAATTAAAGCAGTGATGATGATAAAAGTTTTAAGGCTCAATACAAAGAATAGATCTTGATTAAAACAAGTAATTGCTAAAATAAAATATGGCTCTATATAAATAATACGATTTTATCATAATCGTGTGATTCTTTCAAAGATAAATTAAAGGCAAGTTAATATACAATTTACAAAATAAAAGAGTGTGATTTATTAAAGAAATGAATTGGTGCAATTAAAAAGACAAAAGGATGATTAAAAATAATTATGATTAACTAAAGCAATAAAAAGAGGTGTCGTTATTCTTGGAACATCTGAAAAGGTAATCAAGGGAATGATATATATTCACACCCCTTTTAGAGAGATTCCACTCAAGGACAACCCTAGAGATATCAATGTAAAGGAGATTGAAATACTGCAATAGGGATGTCCTAGGGGATGAATGATATGTAATGAGGGGTTCACCACCAAGTTTATACTTGGAAAAGACAATGTAATGAAAGATGCAACATTAAACCCTAGTTCAATGCAAACTAACTCTAAATGACGTAGAAAGATGAATGAAATGCAATAGAACACTATAAAATAAAAAGTGTGTACCTAGAAACTTGTTGAAGATGGAATGGAGCTTTGAAATCCTAAAAATGCTAATTTTTAAATCTGGTGGGACTCATTCGCCATTATGGGCGAATTAGTCCCAAATTCGGGTCTTTGCACAAGATCAAGTTTCGGCCAAATGGGTATCCAAATCTATAAATATCTTTGAAAAAATACTACATTGGGACTCATTCGCCACTTGTGGCAAATGAATCTAGTTTAGATTTTCTATAAATTCAAAGTTTGGATATGCTTTCCTTAGTCTGCTCAGTTTGTTCCTCTAGGTTCCCGAATTCGAAACCTCGATTTTTGAGGCCGTAAGTGACTTTTTATGAATATTCTGACCTTGCAAAAGGGGAGACAACTCCAACAAAATTTTAGCCTAATATTCAATGATCTCCAAGTCTTCAAAGCACCTAGATCTACAAACACAAATAAAGAGAAAGAAAAACTTGTTGATTGTTAGGGAATGGGAGTTTTCCTTGGTCCAACCTCATTTAGGCAATTAAACCAAATGATGAAATAATGAAATAAGGACATGAAACATGGATAATGATACATTGAATGATGATGTATTGTAAATCTGCAACTCAACATGAAATGACCATGAAGGATGCAGATCTTGATATTAATAATAGGTGTAGAACAATGCTTGATCTTGGATCTTCAATGCTACATCACAACACTAGCTCAATAACATGGTTGATGCTTGATATACTTGAAAAGATGATGTATTTTGAATTTCTATAAAATATGGATAAAGAATCTTTCCCTTGAATGATATTGAAAGCTACTTGATGACCTTGGAATACTTAACTCTTGCTTGCTTGACTTGATAACATGTAGGATTATTTTGCTTGTATTGCTTAGATTGCTTGGATTAAATAATTATTTGGAAGCTTTTTTATATAGGCAAGCCACTCAAATGACCATTAATTGGATCCCCAAGGCCGATATAGAAGAAATTTGAAATAAAATCCAAGTTTTCCCACTCAAAACCCCAAAAATAGGCCAAATGGGACTTAGTCGCCATCTTGGGTGAATGAGTTTCACTTGGATTGGATTTATATGCCCAAGGTGGCGAATGGGTCCCATAGGGGCTATTTTTTTTCCTAAAGTGTCGAGGAGTGAAGAAATTAAGCTTTTATGTTGATATTGTCATTTCTTTTATTAAAGTATGCCTTGGGATGCATAATATGGGATCATAGAGGCCTATTAGTGACAATATAAAGGTTATAAATGCAAGAGTGACTAAAATACAATGTGAAAGTGTAAATAAATATACTTTACAACACTAAATTAAGGCAATACTGGGTCTATTTAGCATAGAAGGGTCCTAAATCCCATGTGAATGTGTATGACACATTACAACACTAGATTAGGTCCACTTGATTTACAAGCCTCCTAAATTTAATGTGAAGATGTAAATAAATACATTTTACAACATTAAATTAGGATAGAGTTGAGTTAATTAGCTTTAAAAAGGGCCCAAGACTTAATGTGGATGTGTAAAACTCATCACAACACTAGACCAGGGCAATATTAAGTCTAATTTATCATTAATTATTCCTATATCAAGCAAGGGAAAAGGTGTACTTTTATGGTGACTCCATTTAGCCACCACTTTAGTGAGAGGATGAAATTGCTTCAAAGTCACACTAAAGTAGACATTCAAGAGTCGTACATATGCAAATGATCTAAGATAACAAAGATTGAGGAAGTGGTCAGGCCCCTAGGATCCAAGATCCTAAGTCAAACAAACATAAGCACAAAAGGACACACACAAGATGTATGATTTGTAGCATTAAGATACGTGATCATGCAATGTCAATAAAATAAAGAAAAACAAGTAAAGATAAAAATAAGGTGGATCAAGCCTCGACCGTTTTTCCAACACAATGTGGATAAGATCTAAGTTATTTGTCCAAAAACTGCATACACTCTGTGGCAATGTAACTCTTGGTTTTCCACTGGGTGAGAAGTCCTAAAAGGTGAGACGCATACACTCATGTCTGGTATGCGCTCACACATACACAAGTAGCTATGGGGAAATTCATGTCTGGAATTGTGCTTCTCGCTCAAACCATATCAAAGTTATACCTCCCAATAACTTTGATAAGGCGCCACACAAAAATGAACTTAGAGCTTCATGAGGCAAGCAAAAATTTGTATGCTTGAAACTCATGAACAAATAGTATGGCTCCACAGGCATGCAAAGTGTGTTTTGCAAGGTGGCCATATAACTAAAATTGTAAATGTGAAATGGTGTAAGTAATGTGCAAAGGGATTTTACTTGATTCGTGTAAGGTCACTTCTTAGGGAAAATTGTGCCTAATGTCTCCAAGAGAGGAAATGTCAAAGAAATATCACACTCTTGAAGGAAATCAAACCCAATGAAACTACCAAGAAGAGGACGTTTTGCAAGAAGAAAAGAAAATCACACAATGAAACATGAGCGTCGATGTATGCCCCCACTTTAAAGCAATTGCTAACACCATTATGGTGAGAAATTGTTTTAAAGTAGAAGAAGACGTGAGAGCTTATTCAAAAATTCCTATGCCAAGTCATATGTTTCCAATAAGCTACATCATGAATAAGTATGTCACATGCAATACAACTTAAAGGATGTCATCCACATCCCAAGCTTTCTCTACATGGAAGGTGATCAACTAGTCAAAAGAGATAACGGCAAGTGACATATGAGGATAAGGCTAACTAACCCCTTGCCCCCACTAAGCGCAGGACAAGGATGAGTTGAATAGGATGAAAATAAGTATCAGTTAGAGGAGTTAGGTGCTTCAACACAAGGAAGAGAACCACACTCCTTGAGATGTTTAATTTGATTAGTCAAAGCTTTACATTCATTAGTAGAATGACCATGAACTCTATGATATGCATAGAATGAAGTCTTGTAGTAGAATTTATTTCGAGTTTTAGGAGGGAGAGATATCAAGCGATCTTAGAGGAGTCACATAAAGGTATTCTCTTGATCAAAATTAGAGGATGTTTCTTCATTTTGTGACAAAGATATCGCTTGCTTAGTATTAGTTGGCATACCTATGCAAGAATCTTTAGATTGCAAGATTTTGTTCTCTCATTGATAGGAGGGTGTAAAATCTATCGAATTCAAATCATTAGCATTTTGCGAGATGATATTGATATTAAGCAAATATTTCTTTGTTTCTTGCAAATGATAACAATCAAGACCACTAGTGTCTATCAATTCAGGATGCACTACTGTTAAGGTTTTCTTAGAGGAATATTTTGTTAGAGTGTTGATATTAAGTGAAGGTTTATTTGATGGGTTGATTTCTATGAAAGGAAAATAACCAAGACCATGAGTCATTTTTGCATGTTAGGTTCTATAGGGTTGTGGATACCTTGTTCTCTAGCACCACATCCTTTTCCACTATACCTAAGTTGTCTCATAAGTTCACAACCTTTTCCATAATGCTTCTTCATCTCTTTTGGATTCAGTGTTCAGCTTCTTCAAAGGTTGTTGTGTGTTTTTTTTGTCTTTTTTTCTAGAGTAGTGAAGGTGGATGCTTTCAAAGGGTCTTCTGAGTTTTGTGTTGAAATTATCGCTTTTTATTTTCCCTTTTCAAAGTCTTTGTGTATGATCTTGTATTCTCCCATGAATTTTGGTGCAAAGTCTAAGGAACCCCAATCATCTTCTAATAGCTTTTTGACTTCTTCAATGTGTCTTTCTTTGTATTTTTGTTGTGCGGTTCTACTTGTGTGGTTGGTGTTAATGTTGCCAAAGGATTTTCCTTGCCTTTCTCAATGTTTGAAAAACTGTTTGGACTAGGGTCTTCTTCAAGTATGTACACTTTGTTGTTGTAGACATACTCCATTATATGATAAAGAGTGGAGGCACCCCATTCATTGTATGAATCCATGGCCTTCCTAGAAGGATATTATATGAAAGATCATGAGACATAACAGGGATCAGTGTTTCTAATGTGGCCTTTCCAACTGTAATAGGTAAAGTGATCACACCAAGCGATTGTTTTCTTATATTGTCAAATCCCGTAATAGATAAAGAATCAGGTTGAATGTTTGATTTATTGATTCCAAGCCTATCCAAAAGGGTCACACTACACACATTAAGGGTGGAGCCATTATCCACAAGGGTTCTCTTTATCCCTTTTCTTTTGTATTGAGATATTATTATGAAATCAACATTTTGTTTTTGCAGTTCAAAAGGGGGGAGTTCACTTTGGTGGAAAATAATTTCAGCATTTATTCCTTGAATAATGGTTTCTATTTCATTCAATTTCACATTAGAAGGGATAGGAACTTGTTGAAAGGTAGTTTGAATCATAGTGTGATAATTAGGTGAATTTTTAATTAGGTTTCCATAGGGATATCTTTGCAGGAGTGTTCTTAAGTTGTTCAACAAGATCATACTCCTTCCCACTATATGAAGTTAAATGAGGAGGACTAGGTAAGATAAGATTAGGAAAAGGTAAGGTTGTTGGGGTTGGTTGTTGTCATTTTGGATTGTTTCTAGTTGTATATGTATGAGCAATGGTATTATGATTCAGCTGTTGCGACACATTATGATTAGGTGGGTAAAGAATAAGTTCGGGTTTGTTTTGAGTTTGAGGTTTGTGAGAAGGTGGGTAAATAATTAGAGTATTCTTAGGATGTTCCACGGGGTATGTAGGAGGTCCATTGATCGAAGGGGATCTAATGGACACTTGTGCATTCATAACCTCAACGGTCTTGGTTTGATTTATTTCTAATAAAGGGAAATCTAGAATCACCTTTTCACAATAATCCAAGGAAGCTCCATTACTATTATTGTCATTTTCTTGCACCATGATATCCTCCCTAGGAGGAGAGTTTTTAGGAGAAATACAATCCAATTTTTCTTGGAATTAAAGGATTGTTTCTTCCAAAATGACTTCATTGCAAGTAAGGGGATGATCAATGGTTGAATTGTCTTTCTCAATAAGGGGTTCCCTAGGTGAAGGGGGACAACAAAGATTCTCATGAAATTCATGTATTTTATTTTCTATCATCAAAGTATCTTCTTCATAGCTATGAAAGATACTAGGAGAAGAACAAGTATGATTATCATGATCATTTAAGAGTTCATTCATTTTATCCTAATGTCTTCCAAAATAGGATAGGTAAGGGAAGGATCATAAAGAGGGTTGTTATAGACCTTAAAGATTTGATCATCTAACACCAATGTATGCTCATCATTTACAATCTCATATTCCACTAAATCATTCTCACAAGTAAAAGGAGAATGGAGATTAGGTAAATTAATGTTTAGAAATGTGTCTATGATTTTGTTCTCTTGTGCTATAATATCTTCCCAAAGGGGATGAGGATAAAAACAAGCAAGGTATTCATGATTCTTAGCGATTGTATCTTCTTTCTCCAAGATACCTTAGTCACTAAGAGGAGAGGTATTGGGAGAAGAACAAGTATGATCATCATGGTTATCTATAAGTTTTTATTCTATTCTATCACATCATCCTCACAAATAGGAGAGGTAAGAGGGGGTGTAGGTTTAAGGAAATTGTCAATATTTTCACTCTCTTGCACTAAGAGTCTCTCATGACTGGGGAATGTATTGAATGAATTCCTAACATTCTTATTGACTAATTTTTTCTTTGCAAACTTGTAAAAGATTGAAACTAGCATTTTTGAATAATAATATATGTAAACTTAAAATGCAATGTTAAGACCTAGAATGAAATAAAATTTTCAGATTTCAAGCAAGGTAAGTTGTTGATTACACTATGCAATGATCTAAAAATGAAATGTTGTGAATGGAAATTTAGAATTAAGCAATGCATAAAATGGACCAATTTAAGCTAGATTTAGTGAAATTCATGTAACAAAAACTCAACCAATTGAAATAGATAGTTAATGACAACAAAAAAAAGTGCAAAAACAAGGTTTTTGATGTTGTAAAAGGTAGTTTTAGATGGGTACTGGAATTGATTCACCTAGGGTGGTGAATGAGTCCTAGTAGTATTTTTTTTCAAAACTTTTAGAAGTTTTCAATTGATTTTTATGCTTTTTATGTTGTATGATGTGTATCCTAAATGTAAATTTAGTTTTCAAATGATTCTCAATGATTTAAGATGCAAAAATGCAACCTATATACACTTTAACTAATGCAAAAATTAGAAACCCTAGAATTCCAATTAACTAATGCAAACCCTAATTTAATGCAAGCTAGATCTAGGATGATGATGGACTCCAAATTAGAAAAGAGGGTATTCTAAATGTAGGTTCACCAAAATGGAACCTCCGAAAAGGTAATAAGGGGAATGATATGTATTTGCATCCCCTTTCGGAGAGATTCCACCCAAGGACAATCCTAGAGATCTCAATGCAAAGGAGATTAAAATATTTCAATAGGGTTGTCCTAGGGGATGAATGATATGTAATGAGGGTTCACCACCAAGTTTAGACTTGGAAAAGAAAATGAAATGCAAGATGCAACACTAAACCCTAGTTCAATGCAAACTAACTCTAAATGACCTAGAAAGATGAATTCAAAATGCAATACAAAATTGTAAAACAAAAAGTGTGCACTTGGAAACATGCTGGAGATGGAATGGAGCTTTGAAATCCTAAAAATGCTAGTTTTTTAAATCTGGTGGGACTCATTCACCATTCTAGGAAAATCAGTCCTAGATCAAGGTCTATGCACAACATCAAGTTTCGGCCAAATGGGTATCCAAATATGCAAATATCACTAAAAAAATCCTACAATGGGACTCATTCACCGCTTGTGGCGAATGAGTCCAATTTGGATTTTCTAGAAATTCAAAGTTTGGATCTTCTCTCCTCAGTCTTCTCAATCTGTTCCTCTAGGCTCTTGAATTTGAAACCCTGATTTTTAGGGCTATGAGTGACTTTTTGTGAAGATTTTGACCTTGAAAATGGGGAGACAACTCAAAAAAAAATGTAACTTAATCTTCAATGATCTCCAAGTCTTGAAAGCACCTAGATCTGCAACCACACAAAGAAAGATAGAGAAAAACCTAGTGATTGTTAGGGAATGGGGGTTTTCCTTGGTCAAACCCCATTTAGGTAATTAAACCAAATGATGAAATAATGAAACAAGGAAATGAAACATGAAACATAGGATATGAAACATGAATAGTGATACGTTGAATGATGATTTATTGTAAATATGCAACTCAACATGAAATGGCCATGAAGAATGTAGATCTTGATCTTGGATCTTTAATGCTACATCACAACACTAGCTCAATAACATGCTTGATGCTTGATATTATTTACATGAAGATGGATCTTGAATTGTTGCAACAATGGATGAAGATTCTTTCCCTTGAATTATCTTGAAAGCTATCTTGATGAACTTGGAATACTAACTCTTGCTTGCTTGACTTGATAACATGTAGGCTTATGTTGCTTGTATTGCTTATATTTCTTGGATGAAATAATGATTGGGAAGCTTGTTTATATAGGAAAGATACTTAAATGACAATTAATTCGATACCTAAGGCTAACATGGAACAAATTTGAATTAAAAACCCACTTTTCCTGCTCAAAACCCCAAAAATAGGCCAAATGGGACTCATTCGCCATCCTAGGAAAAAGATTCCAACTTGGATGGGACTCAGTCACCCAAGGTGGCGAATGGGTCCCACAGGGGCTATTTTTGGTCCTAAAGTGTTAAGGAGTGAAAAAATTAAGCTTTTATGTTGATATTATTAGGTTTTTGATTAAAATATGCCTTGGGATGCACACTTTGGGGTCATAGAGGCCTATTAGTGATGATATTAAGGTTATAAATGCAAGAGAGCCCAAAATCCAATGTGAAAGTGTAAATAAATACATCGCAACACTAAATTAAGGCAAAATTGGGTCTATTTAGCTTAGAAGGGTCCTAAATCCCATATGAATGTGTAAAACACATTACAACACTAGATTAGGTTCACTTGATTTATAAGCCTCCTAAATTTAGTGTGAAGATGTAAATAAATATATTTTACAACATTAAATTAGGACAAAGTTAAGTTAATTAGCTTTAAAAAGGGCCCAAGACCTAATGTGGATGTGTAAAACTCATAACAACACTAGATCAAGGTAACTTTAAGTCCAATTTATCATTAAATATTCCTATATCAAGCAAGGGAAAAGGTGTAATTTTTTGGCAACTCCAATTGTCTTAAAGAAAATCAATTAGATTCTTAAATAACATGACTTCTCAAAAGCGATGTGACTTACTTCTTGAAAGATAATATTTCATTTTAAATTAGATTAATTAAAAGGAAAATATGAAATGGTATAATGTGTATAATATCAGTAATATGAAGAGATATAATTAAACAAACAAGCGGATTTCAAAAGATGCAATCATTTTCAAAAGGTTACAACATTTGAGCAACACATACATATATAGTTCATTTAAAATTTTCAAAAAGAGTAGGAGTGAGAGAATGGTGATGTGAAATCATAATAGAAGATTGCAATTCTTGTGTGGGCATTAAAGTGAAAACATACATCACAAAAAAATGATTGGAGTGAAGTAAAAAGAAGAATTCAAATTTTCAGTTTATCATAAGAGGTTGGTGCCTCTTGTTAGCCAAGTTTGGTTCCTTGGAAGAGGGAGTTGGTTCTCCTTGTAGGTTGGTGCCTACAAAATAGTTTAAGAGCTTAGTGCCTCTAGTAGTTTGGTGCCTACGATCATTTTAAACTTATATAAATATAAAGTAAATTATTTGTATCATGGTTTCTCCCATAAGGTTTTCCACGTAAAATCTTTGAGTCAACTTGTTCTTATTGTTATATTCTTGCATAGTTTTTATTGTGATTAAATAAGTTTGAAAATTTGAAAGTTGTGTTATACTAATTCAACCCCCCTCTCAGTATAGTTGTGTGTTCATCAATTGGTATCAAAGTAGGCCCTTCGAATAAGTCTAACAAACTTGAATGGATATCCACATAGCACACATCATGAGTGGAGAAGGATTCTCTTCCAACAAGGCTCCATTATTTGATGGGAAAAATTATGTAGTTTGGAGTATGAGAATGTATGCCTATATAAATGCTATAGTATTTGATAGTTTCCAATTAGCAGTGAATGAATATAAAGCTCCTTCAACTCCTCCAACAGATTCAATATGAAAGAAGGCAAGTGAAAATAATGCTAGAGTTAGGAATTCAATCCTATGTGGATTAAATGAATATGAACTTGTGAAGATAATTCATTGCAAATATGCCAAAGGGATTTGGAACAAGTTGAAGCACACTTATGAAGGAGACAAGAAAGTGAAGGGAGCCAAATTGCAAACACATAGAAGCAATTTTGAAAGTCTTAGAATGAGTGAAGAGGAAAATATTGTTGGATTATTCTTGCATGTGGATGACATTTTCAACACCATTCAATGCCTTAGAGAATAAGTGAAGGAGCCAGAATTAGTGCAAAAAGCGTTGAGATCTCTTCCACCAAGATTTGGCCCCAAATTATCACCAATAGTAGAAATGAAGTACTTGGAAATATTAACCATGTATGAACTACATCGAATATAAATAGCATATGATATGATAAATGAAAGATATACTTGTCTAAAAAAGGAGGTTGCATTCAAAGCATCCAAGAATTCAAATGGAAATAAAATGGAAGATAATAGTGCATCAAATGAGGAAGAAGCAAGATTTGTGAGGAAATTAAAAAGAGGGTCAGGAAAATACAAGGGTAAACTATCCTTCAAATTCTTTACATGTGGAAAAATTGGACATTATGTAAAAACATGTCCTTATTCTTATATCAATGATAGTGAAGAAGAAAAGAAGTAACATCCAAAAAAAGGAAGCAAAATTGATAAGTATCATAGAAACAACAAAAGGGAAAACTTCAAGAAAAGATTCTTCAAGTGACTATGATGTGGAAAGTTGTGAAGACGGATTGTTGTTCATGGCTGAAGTAATAGAGGATAATGAAGATAAGGATGAAAACCAAAGAGAGGAGATAGATCATGACCCAAAATATTTGGAAGAAGAGTTGGAATTTTCTATAATCAAGATTGAGAGGCTGAAAAGGAAAGGTCAAAGAAGAAAAGAAGAAATTTATGGAAAATGAGAAATTAATTTTAGACCTGAAGCTTCAAATTGAGGAAAGGAAAAGGATAGAAGATTTAACCAAAATTTGACTTGAATAAAAAATAATTGTTTTTTGAAAAGTTGGAAATTGAAATTGTTTCCATAAGGAAAGAATTAGAGAAAATCAAACAAAACAAGACTTGAATAAAATCAAATAAAATAAGACTTGAAGAAAATCAAACACTCAAGGAGGATTTCAAATAGACTCCTAAGAAGACAAATGAGGGAAAGAAAAAGACTCCTTCTGAAGTTAATAAGGACAATTTTAAGAAGTCCTTTCCTTCAAGAAAAGTGTATCCATATAGGTTCAAGAGTACCTTTTATGGCTATTTTTACTCATGCAATCATTTTGGCCATAAATCAAGAGATTGTAAAACACATGTGAGATATGATTATGGTTAGAACAAAACTAGAAGATCTTATGGATTCTCAAGAAGGAACTATATCGCCTTTATTTCTTTAAGGGATTATAGTTTTGTATGCTACAAGTGTAACAACTATGAACACATAGCACAAATTTATAGATGTAGTTTTGTGAAATCACCTAGACAGGATGAGAAGAAGAGCACTATGGAAAAAAAAAGGAGAGAAAGTTTACAAAAGTATGGAGAAGGAAACAAAATAAAAATGATGAAAAAGATAATTATATGGTCACGAAAGATATAATTCATACATAATTTTGAGGAGAAGCATGAATTTAGGGGGAGCTAATTATGGCACCATCTTTCAGCCTCATGGAGAAGATAACTGAAAAGAGGAAATATCAAAAATTGAAGAGAAAAATATACTTATGCAATAGATCGGTGTCAAAAGAAGATAATAAATTGATTGCAATTGATGTCAAAATGAATAAGTCTCCATGTAGAGGATAAAAAAATGCAATCAGAAAACATGAGGAAGAGAATAAATGAGAGAATACTTTCACAAAGAGATCAAAAAGGGGGATGATATTATTCATTCAGTAGCCAAGATATAGAGGAAACATGTCACCAAAGCAATTTAGAAGCCAAGGAATGAAGAGTTAGAGAAAGATGAGTATTAGAGCAAGGGAGAGAACTAAAGAATCTCCAAAAAGGGGAGAAGTATGTGCATATTACATTTGATGTGAGTATATATAAAATGAATGTTTCCCATAATCCATTTTTGGATAGATGTTTCATGAACATCCCTTTGCCATTTTTGTCAAAGGGGGAGAGATATACAATGGGGGAGAGTTAGAGAAAAGTTAAAGATGTATGTTGCCAATGAAAAAGAGGGAGATTGTAGGAAATTTTTTCATTGATGTCAAGTAATCATGAAAAACATGACTGAAGATAACATATTTGAGAGGAAAGAATAACTAGATTTAATACTGAGGTATCTAGACTCTTGTGTATACATTGTATGATTTGAATGAAGACATAAGAAGCAGATATAAAAGAGGATGTATGCAAATTTTATGTTGAACAAGACTCATCGAGTTCTAAAAGAAGTAATCAATGAACATACCATGTCTTCATCAATGATAAAGATTTTTATATTATTTTAGAACAACCTTATGAAGAACATTATGTGCAGATTTAACAGATAAATCTTTATATTATTCAGTCATTAAGCCACATAAGTAATCGACCTTATTAAGCCAAATTCTAAATTCTAGAAAGCATTGATGACTATGCAGCAACAAGACAAATCAGAGAATAAGACAAAACAAAAAGAGACAAAAATCATATGAGACAAAAATAAGTAAGACAAATTAGAGCAGGCATGATGATAAATTTTTTAAGGCTCAATACAAAGAATCAACCTTGATTAAAAAAAGTAATCGCTTAAAGAAAATATAGTTCCAGATAAATAATACGATTTTATCATAATGGTGTGATTCTTTCAAAGATAAATGAAAGGTAAGTTAATATATAATTTTTAAAACAAAAGAGTTTGATTTATTAAAGAAATGAAATGGTGTGATTAAAAAGACAAAAGGATGATTCAAAATAATTCTGATTACCTAAAGCAATAAAAAGAGGTGCAATTATTCTCCTGAATAAAGGCGATTGGATTTTGAAATGACATGAATTCTCAAAAGGGATGTGACTTGCTCCCTGAAAAAGAATATTTCATTTTAAATTAGATTCATTAAAAGGAAAATATGAAATGGTGAGATGGATATAATATCATTATTATGAAAAGGTATAATTAAACAAACAAGCAGATTTTAAAAGATGTAATCCTTTTCAAAAGGTTGCAACATTTGAGCATCATATACATATATAGTTCATTTCAGATTTGCAAAAAGAGTAGGAGTGACAAAATGGTGATGTGAAATCAGAACATAAGATTATATTTCTTGTGTGGGAATTTAAGTGACATCATACATCACAAAGAAAGGATTGGATTGAAGTAAAAAGAAAAAATCAGATTTCAATTTATCATAAGAGGTTGGTGCCTCTTGTTAGCCAATTTTGGTGCCTTGGAAGAGGGAGTTGGTGCTCCTTGTACGTTGGTGCCTACTAAACCAAGTTATGGATTTGGTGCTCCTTGTAGGTTTGTGCCTACAAAATATTTTAAAAGGTTGGTTCCTCTAGTAGGTTGGTGCCTACAATCATTGTAAACTTATATAAATATGAAGTACAATATGTATCGTGGTTTTCTCCCATAAGGGTTTCCACGTAAAATATTGGTGTTAACTTGTTCTTGTTGTTACATTCTTGCATAGTTGTTATTGTGATTAAATAAGTTTGAAAAGTTAAGAGTTGTGTTATATTTATTCACCCCCCCTCTCAGTATAACTGTGTGCTCATAATTTTCTACTTGTAGGATTCTCAACTATGAATAGCTAATTAGTAGGAAACATATCAACCAATCTGCCCTCATTTTTTTCCCATGTGCAAGAGGTGGAGATTAAAAGTATATGTTGTAAACTATCTATTACTGGCTAGGGACATAAGCCCGTGGTTTAATGGAAAAGTGATCAAAGGAATTAAAATTTGGATGCATGTTACAAGTTCAATTCCCATATGCTCCAAAATGCGTAGAGGAAACTAATGAAAAATAGTCTATAAAATTAGAATTTTTTGTATGATTTTGTTACTTAGTTGCCTATGTAACTAATATAAGTTACACCAACCAATAACAAACTAATTATGATGTACATGCACTACCCATGCCATGAAGACTTAGTGAAAAGGAGCCTCGGGGATTAGGTTGGTGAATTGGTTACAAAATTAGAAATTAATACCATACCCATGCATGATAACATGGAACACAAATAGACAACTTCAAGATGTGGTCACTACATTGTATTGATTATACAATTAATAAAAGCATCCAATTCTTTCACAATCTCAAGAACTCCAAATTGTTACATGGTAGTCAATGTCTTATGAAAAGATACCCTCCTATTCATATAACTCATCTCTTATAATACACAAGGAATTATATTTCTTTTTGTCCCAATAAAATAAAATAGGATTACTTTCTCCCTAGCTATCTATGACTTTGATTTATAGCTGTAGGCTCCATGAATAAGTTTACAAGCACTCTTTCAACATTTCAACTAGAATAACCCATAAATAAAATAGCATAAAGATGAACTTGACCCAAATTCAAAGTTCAAACCCAACATAGAAATCCTTTGACATGGCATTCATTTATACATATGATTTTAGAATTCCCATTTGAAGCAAACAACTACTTTTCACCATTTTGCAAAAATATCTCAAACCCTCAAATACTTGGGGTATACACAATCCTATGAATAGAGTTATTTTATACAAATTTTTCCAATGATAGGAAGAAACTACTATTTCCTACTATACAAAATTTGTCAAGTAATTTTAAAGGAGAAACTTTAGTTGAATTTTGAAACATGTTCACAAAGAAAAGAAAACACAAAAGAAAGGGAGAGCAGGCCAATTTCCACCAAACCGTTAATGGGTCATCAAGCCCTTATGGCTAGTGTCCTACCTATTTAACTGATTTTTGAGCAAGACAAAAAATTCTCACATTATAACATGAGCAAATTTTAGCTTTCTCTAAAAATGATCATATTTCAACTTTTCCAAAGCGCACTCATGTTTCGAAAAATTTGATTTTGTAAAGGTTTCCTAACTCTTATCATGTTTCAATAGGGGCTTGGGTTGAGGTACATCAACAAGACCTATCTTTGACCAATTATGACATATCCTAAGTGCTATGTATGTCTTCTTTTGTGTGCAATATAAATTTTCACCACAATTCCCTATATGCTCAAGCCTATACATTGACCCTCAACCCTGTATCTTAAGTCCCAAGCCTTGAAGACTTTACCCTATACCCTACAATCTCAACCCTCTACCCTATACCTTAAACCCTAAACCCTAAACCCTTAAACCCTAATCCCTTAACCATCAACCCTAAACCATGAACCCTTAAACCTTAATCCCTCAACCCTATACCCTAATCCCTTAAAACCTAAACCCTCATCCCTCAACCCTTAAACCCTAAACCCTCAAACCCTTAATCCATCAACCCTCTAACCTATATATATATATATATATATACCCTAAACCCTCAATTCTCAACCCTCTACCCTATACATTGGAACCTATACCATCATTCCTCAACCCTTAAACCCTCAAATCTTAAACCCTCTACCTCAAACCCTTAATCCCTCAACCCTCTACCGTATACATTAAACCCTCAATCCTCTACCCTAATCCCTCAACTCTAATCCCTTAAACCCTCAACCCTCTTATACCCTATACATTTGACCCTCAACCCTAATCCCTAAACCATTTACCCTCAACCCATGTACCTCAACCTTATACCCTCTTTCCCCAACCCTTAAACTCTTATACCCTCAACCCTTAACTCTCAACCCTTAAACCCTTAATCCCTCAACCCTCTACCATATACATTAAACGATCAACCCTCAATTCTCAACCTTCTACCCTATAAATTGGACCCTCAACCCTAATATCTCAACCATATACCCTCATACCTCAACCCTTAAACCCTCAAACCTCATCCCTCAACCCTTAAACCCTTAAACCCTAAACCCTTTATCCCTCAACCCTCCACCCTATATATTAAACCCTGAACCCTTAATTCTCAACCCTGAACCCTATACCCTCAACCCATGTACCTCAACCCTATTCCCTCATCCCTCAACCATTAAAACCTTAAACCATCAACCCTCAACCCTCAAAACTTAAACCCTTAAAACCTCAACCCTCATCCCTCAACCCTTAAAACCTCAATCCCTCAACCCTCTATTATATACATTAAACCCTCAACCCTCAATTCTTAACCCTCTACCCTATGCACTAGTCCCTCAATCCTATACCCTTAACCACCTCAACCCTCAACCCTAATCTCTCAACCCTATACCCTTAAACACTTAAACCCTTAAACCCTCAACCCTAATACCTCAACCCTTAAACCCTAAACTATCAAACCTTAAACCATAAACCATCTAATCCCTCAACCCTTAAACCCTCAAACCTAATCCCTCAACCATATACTCTCAACCCTCATCCCTAATCCATCAACCCTATACCCTCAACCCATAAAACCTTAAACCATTAACCCTCTACCCTCTACCCTATACATTTAAACCTCAACCCTCTACCCTATACATTGGATCCTCAACCCTAATCCCTCAACCCTCAACCCTCAACCCTCAACCATCAACCCTAAACCATCAACCCTCAACCCTTAAAACCTTAATCCTTAATCCCTCAACCCTTAATTCTCAACCCTCTACCTTATACATTGGACCCTCAAAATTAATCCCTCAACCCTACACCCTCAACCCTTAAACCCTTAAACCCTCAACCCTAAACCATCAACCCTCAACCCTAAACCCTAAACCCTAAACCCTCAACCCTAATCCCTCAACCATATACCCTCAACCCTTAAACCCTTAAAACTCTACCCTATACATTAAACCCTCAACCCTCAGTTCTTAACCCTCTACCCTATACATTGGATCCTCAACCCTAATACCTCAACCATATACCATAAAACCTATACACTCAACCATATAACCTCAAACCTCAACCCTAATCCCTCAATAATAAACCCTTAAACCCTCAACCCTCATACCTCAACCCTTAAACCCTTAAACCCTCAACCCTTAAATCATTAATCCCTCAACCCACTACCCTATACATTAAACCCTCAACTCTCAATTATTAACGATATAACCTCAAACCTCAACCCTAATCCCTAATCCCTCAACACTAAACCCTTAAACCGTCAACCCTCATACCTCAACCCTTAAATCATTAATCCCTCAACCCACTACCCTATACATTAAACACTTAACCCTCAATTCTCAATTCTCAATCCTCTACCCTATAACATTGGACCATCAATCCTAATCCATCAAACCTATACCCTAAACCCTCTACCCTCAACCATATACACTCAACCAACCTCTAACCTCAACCCTAATCCATCAACCCTATACCCTCAACCCTTAAACCCTAATAAACCCTTAAACCCTCAACCCTAATCCCTCAACCCTCAACCCTTAATCCCTCAACCCTTAAACCTGAAACCTAAAACCCTTAATCCCTCAACCCTCAACCCTTAAACCCTCAAACCTTAAACCCTTAACCCTCAATCCTAATCCCTCAACCCTATACCCTCAACCCTATATGCTCAATCCTTAAACCCTTAAACCCTTAAACCCTTAAAATCTTAAACCCTTAAACCCTCTACCCTCTACCCTATACATTAAACCCTCAACCCAAATACCTCGACCCTGTACCTTAAATCCTTAAACCCTCTACCCTCTACCCTATACATTAAACCATCAACCCTAATCCCTCAGCCCTCGACCCTATACCTTAAACCCTTAATCCCTCAACCCTTAAACCCTTAATCCCTAAATCCGCAACCCTTTACCATAAACTCTCTACCCTATACATTATACACTCAACCCTAATCCCTCAACCCTAATCCCTTAAACCCTAAACCCTCATCCCTCAACCCTTAAGCCCTTAAACCATCAACCTCCATCCCTCAATCCTTAAAACTTTAAACTGTCAACCCTTAAACCCTTAATCCCTTAACTATCTACCCTATACATTAAACCCTCAATCATCAATTCTCAACCCTCTACCCTATACATTGGACCCTCAACCCTATACCCTCGATCCTTAAACCCTTAAACCCTCTACCCTCTACCCTATATATTAAACCCTCTACCCTATACATTGGACCATCAACCCTTAAACCCTAAACCCTTTACCCTATACATTAGACACTCAACCCTAATACCTCAACCCTAGCATTAAATCCTCATCCCTATACATTAAACCCTCAACCCTAATCCCTTAACCCTCAAACCTTAAACCCTCAACCCTCAACCCTCACCTCTCTACCCTATACATTAAACCCTCAACCCTAATACATCAACCCTAATTTCTTAACTCTCAACCCTTAAAACATAATCCCTTAAACCCTCAACCCTTAAACCCTAAACCCTAGAATCTTACACCCTAAACCCTTAAAAACCTCAAACCTTAAACCCTAATCCATTAACCCTCAACCCTAAACCCTATCCCTAAACCCTCAACCCTCAACCCTTAAACCTTAAACCCTAAACCCTCAACCATCGACATTATACCGTAAACCCTAATCCCTCAACCCTCAACCCTTAAACCCTAATCCCTCAAACCTCATCCTTAAACCCTAAACACTCAACCCCTAATCCCTCAACCCCTAAACCCTTAACCCTCAACCCCTAAACCCTCGACCCTTAAAACCTCAACCTTCAACCCTAATCCATCAATCCTCAACCCTTAAACCCTAAAATATTGACCCTTAAATCCTCAACCCTTAAACCATAAACCCTACACCCTACAACCTCAACCCTCAACCCTATACTTAAGCCCTGATCTATCAACCCAATATCTTAAATCCTAATGGACCCACACCCTATACACTTAACCTTCAACACTACATCTTGAACATTATCCCTCAACCCTCAAACCTCTACCCTATACTCTACACCCTCAACCCTATAGTTATATCCTAAACCCTCAAACCTCATCCTTATGCCTTATAACCTCAACCTTAAACCCTAAACCCTATGCCTTAGACACTCAACCTTGAAAATTATACCTGAATTGTAAACCCTCAACCCTAAACCCTATACCATCAACCATATACTTAAGCCCTAATCCCTCAATCCTCAACCCTATAACTTAAACCCTAAACCCTAAACGCACAAACCCTCATCCCTATACCCTATAACCTCACCCTTATACCCTAAATCCTGAATATTATCCCTCAACCCTATACTTAAAATTTAAACCATACACTCTCAACCCTTCACCCTACGCCTTATACCCCAATCTATATCATAAACTCTAAACCCAATATCCTAAACCATAATCACTATACCTAATACACTTAATATTATACACTCAAAAAGCTAAATATTATCCCTCAATTTTAAACCCTCAACCTATTACTTAAGCCCTAATCCCTCAACCCTAAAACCTACACCTTAAACCCTAAACCGAAAAACCTCCACCCTCATCCCTATAACCTATACCTTCACCCTTACATACGTATACAACCATACATACATACATACAAGCATACATACATACATACATACACATAAGCATACATACATACATACATACATGCATGCATGCATACATACATACATACATACATACAAGCATATATTCATACATACATAAATATATTCAAGCATATATAATTACATGCATGCAAACCCTATACATTTAACAAAATTACACATAAACAATTTCAAGCGAGACATAATGCGAGCATGTTATAACACACTTGCATTATGTCAAGATTGGGAAACATAAAGTAATTTTTTGTGAAAGGGAGAAAAATAAAAAAACAAAAAAAATGCAAGTGTGTTATAATGTGTTCGTGTTATGTCAAAACTATGACATAATGCGAGCGCATTATAATGCATTCACATTATATGTTGCTTTTGGAATCTCCAAGTCTTAGACTTGGTTTTGCTTTGGATTTCCAACCCAAAGGCTTGGAGTGCCTTCCCAACGTCCAAAGACATGTTTTTACATATTTTACAAGATTTCACATAATCTAGTTCATACTAACCATCAAGTTTGCACATGTTTCAAGATTGAGTAAATTGAACACCTAGGTAATGTTAGGCTCTCTCTTAGCTAATAAACGATGTAATTGTTTTCAAATTTTTATTGTGTTAATGCTTTCATCTTTAATTTCTTTTGTTTGTGTGTGTGTTTTTTGTCAAAACCAGTGTTTGGTATTCTTTACTTTATTTTTTAACCATTCAATGAATTTTCAAATAAATTACATTTTTATAAACTAGAATCCATTCTACACATATTAAAAATATTATTTTCAATTAGTTTTCAAAAATTATAGGGGTAGCACAACCAAAATTCTAGGTTTAGTATTGCATTCTTTTGCATTGTTGACATATGCATTCATTTTTGCATTATAAAAAGCATAAAAATTCAAAAGGTTGCATACAATATTGTATTATAGGTTGTAATAGGGTCATTTTCAGTCATCTTAGGTTTTATTTACATTCTAATTCCATTAAAAGTCTATATTAGGTCATTTAAATCTTAAAATAATTTTAAAATTGTCCATTGCATTCATTTATGCATCTTGCATATAGCTCAAAAAGTGTAAAATTGAATTGTTTTATTTCAAATAGACATTAACATCATCATTTTCAGATGTTGGCATCTTAGAATCAGTCAATTGTTGCATCTTAGATCGGGAAATTACATTTACAATTGCCATTTATTTCTTGAATATTTTTCAAATTGTTGCACACTTGCATTGTGAATTACATAATCATAAAATGGGAAAATTCTAGAAAACTATTCATTGTCACACCTATATACACACAAAAAAGGAACTTCAAACAATATTCTACATGGTCAAATTTTGAATTTTGCAAAAATATATGTAGGATAGAGTCTTCTTGGGTGCCCTTTTCCAACTAAATTG
The DNA here is from genome assembly GCA_007115665.2 of Sequoiadendron giganteum. Lineage (NCBI taxonomy): Eukaryota > Viridiplantae > Streptophyta > Pinopsida > Cupressales > Cupressaceae > Sequoiadendron > Sequoiadendron giganteum. Next base: position 622,846,059 of record CM021104.1, read on the forward strand.
AGCCTAAATTTTATGTCAAGAACCTTGTCTCTAGTCTTTGCCTAGATCTATGCTTAGTTCCTGAGTGTCTGTCCTGTAACTGTCTATTTTACTAAAAAAATTGCTAGCTTGATCCATAGGGCATAAAATAAAGTTATCATTGCAAAAATATTGTATTTTCATAATTCATGTTCTATTGTTAGATCTTGTTAAGCATTTCAAGGAATTTTTCTTACAAGAACATATAAATGAGTTTATTTCTCCTCTTTTTTTATTTTTCATTGATCCCTCTCCCACTATCTCTCCTATATGTGATATTATCTTGGTGATAGAGAATGCAATCATTTAAAATCATGACAATAATTTTTGTTCCTCTCTTGATACCTCATCTACTTGTGAGAAAGTTACCTTGGTGTTAGAAGATCCAATCATTAAGCATCATGAGAATCTTGTTTGTTTCTCTCCTAATACCTTTCATACATGGGAATATATTGTGGAACAAGAAAATGAAATAATTGATACTTTTCTTTCAAAATATAGTAATATGGATTGCATAGATGAAGATGCTAATGTGACATTAGATCCCCCTTGAGAGAATATCATCAACAAGTAGATCTCCTTTATGAATGCACAATTGGCTATTAGATCTCCTTTAATTATTGGACCTCCTAAAACTCCTTTAATTATTGGACCTCCAAAAATTCCTCAAATTATTGGACCTCTTAAAATTCCTCTAATTATTGGACCTCCTAATTCACATCTCATTATGGGACCTTCTAAACCTCATCACCATATCCTAAACTTTGTAAATGAACTTACTAGTAATCATTTGTCACAAAAACCAAGTTATTATGCAATTTCTCACAAATATAACATTAGAAGCAATAAGCAACCAAAAAAAAAGAAAACATCAATCCCTTTACCTCAACCATACCTCCCAACTACACCTAAAATTCCTTAATTTAGTGGTAAGGAGTATGCTCTTGTAGAAAATTTTTGTGCTAATATTGCTAATATTTATTTGTGGTATTTGATTCAAACATCACATGTTTATCATTGTGCTTCAAGATGATTTAAAAAATGTTGTTGCCCCTCATAGTGTGCAATCAAATGATATAGAAAATTTTCTTGAAGCTAGTTTGGATATTATCTTTCAGCAAAATGAATTACTCGCTTTACAAAAAAAATAAAAAATGATGCCTTGATGATAATGGTTGTTATTAATAATATTGGGATTGGGTGTACCCTTATTGACAATGGTTCAAGGCTTAATTTTTTTAGTGCTCATATTTTGGATAAAATTGGAGTATACAAAACCTTTATCCAACTAGTTTCTTTTTCAATAAAAGGTTTTGGTAATGTGGGAAGAAAATTGATTGGTATAACAAAATTACCTATTAAATTTGGTCCTATGGTATTACAAAATCCTATCCATGTCATGATCGACAATATTTTATATAATATTCTCTTGGATAGACCATGGATTCAAGAGATAAAAGGAGTGCCTTCAACGCTTCATCCTTTAATGAAACACACATACAACAATAAGGTTTACACAATCAAATAGTGATCCCAAGTATGAAAATTGTTTACAAACTGAAATAGGAATGAAGAATCCTCTTAGCACATTAATACCAACTTCAAAAGTGCATTCTTTACAAATCGAAGACAACAATGAGTGTCTTTAATCTATGATAAATTTTTTGGATGATGATTGGGGGTCATTAGATTTCACACCTACATTCATGGGGGAATACAAGATTTCACCAACAAAACTAGAAAAAAGAGAAAGAAGCCATGGTGGTATCCACACAACCCAAATTAGTGAATCATCAAGAACATTCAATTTGATAACTGCTAAAAATGAGGAAAACACAAATTACACGTCTACATATGATGAAAGTGATTATGAAAAACTACCTTCTTTGAAAGAAATGAAAGCCATTTATGGAAGAGGTTATCAACTTTTGAAACAATTTGGATATAATGGAAAAGGATATGGTGTAAAAGAACAAGGTATTTGTGTCCCCATAGAGCTTAGCACACAAGAATCAACTAGATTTCTTGGTTATTGTCCTTCAAAAGTAATGAAAAAATCACAAAGAGCTTCACTTAATCATGGAAGATTCTCCCAAGACACATATCAAAAGTTTCTACTCCTTGCCATGTGGTAGGTGTAGTATCACACAATAATCATTACCCTGCATGGGGGTATAAATTATCCTTTATGTAATCATATTTCATCTTGCAAGGAGTTGCATATCGTCATCCATTTTTGGGCTAATCTTTGTCCCTAAATTTGAGGGGCAAGGAGTTAGGTAGCCTTATGTTTGGTGCATTCCTTACAGCAATGGATCCATTTGTATCTCCTTAAAACATTAGTGTAGCAAGTACATTAACATTTTAAGGGCGACATATAGTCCCTCACTCATTGTTTATATAATAAATGGTCCCTTTTTAGTGATGATAAGATACATCTCCTAGAAAGTGTAACCATGTCAATTGAAGTGTGGCCTTCTCAATCTATGCTAATGTATCCTTTGTAGTGGTATTAGGCTTTGTGTCCCATAGGAATGTAACTTTTCTTGGCATATGGTGTTCCCTTTGGTGGTAGTCTACAACTAGTATTCCATAAAGTGTGATCTTTTATTCCATTACTTGTCCTCTCTTGGTGGTGATTTCGCGCATGATATTACCTAAGGTGTGACCTTTCATGTATTGAGCAATGCCCCTTTCTCATTTTTGTAAGATACCTTTTGTGGTGGTGTTGCTTATAACACCCCTCTAGGTTTAGCTTTTTCTTGGATGTTTATGTGCCTTCTTAGGCAAGTCTATGCAGCTTCTTAGGTGATTTTTTCATTTATGTACCTTCTTAGGTGAGTTTATGTGTTTTCTTAGGAAATTTTATGCACCTTCTTAGGTGAGTTTTTCATTTATGTGCCATCTTAGGTGAATTTATTTTCCTTCTTAGGTGATTTTATCATTTATGCACCTTCTTAGGTGAGGCTTTGGAAATATAGTCCATGGATTCAACATAATACAACTTATTGGTTCATGAACTTGAGCACCCCTTTTAACATGGCCAATGAGTATAATGCAGCTTACTTGACAATGGAGCCATATGATTGATGAGTGTCTAGCATAAAACATCTTTCTAGCCTTGTGGAACCCATCATAAATTGCACGGACACCTAGCATAATGCAACTTGATAGCTAGTAGATCCATGTAGCTCATGAGTGATTTTGCATAAAACAACTTGCTAGTCCTCACAAGAGCATTCCATTAGTTAACATTTATTCAATGGATAACAGTTGGTATTTAAGAAAAATTTAAGATTGAGGTCTCTTTTCCTTACCAACTCGAATCCTTTTAGTACTAACCTTGGTTTTTTTTATGTTTATTTCATGTATCCTTTGTGTTTGCATCATTAAAAAAATTAGGATTCAGGGTATTTTTGAATGAATTAAAAGTTTAAATTTTCTACAACTAATTCAACCCCCTCTCATTTTTCTTGTTCAACAATTGGTATCAGAGCTTGGCTCCTTAGAGAAGATATTAATCGCTTAAGGAAGGTCTAGGATGGATGGAAAAGTTACTCATGATTACCAATGTATACTGTAACTAAGAGTTATTATAAGGCTCTCGTTAGAGAAGTTAGAAAAGTCTAGCATCTAGAAAAAATATAGGAAATACAAGAAATTATATTCTAACTAAACAAAATTAATTTCAACCAAATTAAGAAAACTAAGAAGAATGATTGAACCTAACTGTAAATACACTTCAAATCAGTAGTGAACATCTCAAGTTTTGTATACAATGTACCAGTAGAATAATGATGATTACATTCAAAAATGTATCAGTAAAACAATAGTGAATAAGCACACCTATACTCAGATCTTTATTATATTCAATAATAAGTTAAACCATACATATAACAAAATTTTAGGTGAAAAGCTTACAAGTTAAGGTGATAGACTAGTTAAGGTGACAAAACATCATCATAATCATTTGCATTGCCTACAAGATGAAAATATTGATAGCTCATGTCTGCATCTACTTGATTTTCTTCCTCATCCTCATCTGTGACATGCAATGCATTCTCTCACCCAATATATTTGTTGATAATCAAAATTTCTTCTTCAAACACTGCAACATCATCTTCATCCACTTCTTCAAATGTTTCTTGCAAATTAGCATATTGCCCATCAGGCATTATATAGACAACTTCCATGAAATTTCATTTGAACAAGAGTCTATTTGAATGGAATACAACCATCCTGGGCTTCTTATATAATCAATAATCAATTATAAATGATTAGTTAATATGAAGAGGGGAAACACACGACTCATCCATCTCAGATAAAAATTGTCATGTATTTGTGCGTAAAAATCCATACTCATAAAATTATACTACGGATGGTCAAATCCACTTATATTTTAATAATATAGGACTATTTTCACCAAAATCCACTTGAATAATCTCTTGATGAATCCAACATAAATTTCTTCTCAGTTTTGTGAAGAAATTCAACTAACAATACAATCATAATTTGTCTTTCCTTCATCTTTTTCTTCCACTCTTAAATGACTACCATAGGCCAACATTCCACTAAAATGAATAGCCCATAAATGTGGAGATTTTGAAAGCTCACTTTCCTCTGTTATTATATCTTGACCTTCTTCTTTTGCATCACTGACTACATTAGCAATCCATTCTTCAAATTTTGGAAAAGAATCACCTCCAATCAAATCATGACGTTTGCACTTTTGCGGTCAATGTTGCATCCAAGTTTGATTCTCTTCTTCATATTTTCTATGTAGAATATTAATTTACAAATAGTAAGATTAATAATGTAAATGTGTAAATGCAATTGAGTAAATAAATTATTATGTCATTTTTTCTACCTATTGCACTTATCGAAAGAAGATTTGTTTTGAAGAATATAGACATATATCACACTTATTTCTTGATGTGATAGCTTGAAGCAACATCCATTGCATCCCAATACTTCAACTGCAACTCTCCCATCTTCATCATCATCCCATACACGTTGATTGAAATTTGTAAAATCCTTCATATATTCTATGCAAAATCCCATGGCTTCTTTGATTGAATATCCCTCAGACATGATTCCTTCCAATTTTTCCCTAGTACAAACAAATATTTTCAAACCCTTCATATATCGTTCTATAGGATACATCCATCTCCTTCTTACTGGGCCACAATGCTCTAGTTGATATTCTAGATGTATCAAAAGATGCATAGAAATATTGAAGATTGTTGGTGGAAATTCCCGTTCCAATAGACAAAGGACTTCAACAACCTCCTCCCTCAAACTATCAAATTTTAAAGGATCTAATACATGTAAACTCATTATCTTTAATATTAGGCCCAATCTTGGCCCCTTTTCCAAAATTGATATATTTACCACAATAGGTAAAATATTCTTGATTGTGACATGATAATCATGGGTCTTGAGGCTGCTTAAGCTATTAATGTTAGTTTGGCTTCTAATAATACTACTCACATATCCATTGGGAAAGCGAGTCTAAGACATCAACTGTAAAAATTATTCACATTGTTCCTTTGTCCAAACATAAGGAACACTAATTTTTCTATATTTTTCATCATCATATTTTTCAACCCAAAGATCTCGACAATTTTTTAGTTCTCAAAAGTCTTCACATGATGAAATAGTATCAAAATCATCAAAAATAGTTTCTATAATAGCATAGGCTATATTTTTCCTAGTATGCATAAAGTCAATAGTATATATGCCTAATGGCTATATCCTTAAAGTATGACAACTTATATAATATGCACAACCGTTTTACACCACTTTCATTAACTGGATCATATCTACTACCAACAATCCCATCTTTTTTAATTATAAATGACATTATTTTTTCTCCATTATGAACAATGTAATCAACCATTATTACCAATGGTGCTTCACGATTCTCTTCTTAACCATTGAAACATTTTTTTCATTGACAATATCAATGATCCATTTTAAGGTAAGCACAATGTCCATAATAAATACACTTAAACGTAAACTTCTTGAGTGCCTCAAAAAATACTTAAAGTTTCAAGCATGACATCCATGGTATCCATGAACAGTGAGACTAGACAATGTACCATATGCAAGAAGATCATAAATCATAAACAATAAGGAAGATCTTAAAGTAAATTTGATTGAATGACCATTCCTTAAAGATTGAATTACCTCAATTCATTTCCACAATTCCATTATCTCATCATATAATGGCTCTAGATAAGCATCAATTTTTTGGAAAAATAAGGATAGACAACTAAGAGGGGCGGGTGAATCAGTTGTTACAAAATTTAAAATTATTCAACCTTTAATCTCATATTTGATAATTAACAGTGAAAGCATAAATCAACAACACATCAGAAACACATGAACACCAAGATTTTTATACGTGAAAACCCTATTAGGGGAAAAACCATGGTGGATGTTAGTCCACAAGATTATACCCTGTTATAAGTATAATGAAAAATGAATAAGGAATGCACATGCATTTAGGCACACTGTCTAGAGCTCACCACTCAAAGGGAAGGCTCACTGCCTTACATAAAACAATCAGATTAAATCCATCTGATGAGGTTGAATTGAGAAATTAGCTTCTAGAAAAACCTAATGATAGTTCTAGCTAGACACAGAAACACTTCTTCACACTTCACTCAATCTTCTTCACACTTTGCTCTGAAATCAAATGATCTGATCTTTATTCACACATTTCACATTCACACCACAAAATCTCTCTTGTACTCTTTTAAATGAAGAAGAAATCGCTCTTATATATCCGCTACATGAATTTTCATCAACAACTTTGCTAGCCACAAATAAAGAATAAATTACAACTGTCAGCCCAATTCATGAACAAATCTTAATGCACACCAACTTAGGTCAGTCACAAAATAATGAGGACCTAAATCAACATCCTCCAACACACCAAATAATAAAAGATTAATCCATAAGGATATGTAACACGCTACTAGCATCATGTCGGCGAAGAACATGAAAACCTCGAACAAACAAAGGAAAATATTTGATCACAGACACATCGATCAATGCAAACGTACCACAATGATAGAGCATGATCTAGAAACATCACTTAACATCATAGTAGCATACACAATAACTCAATTTACCAGAATTGCATTCTCTCCTTCTAGAAACACCTGCTACAGTAAAAAGATAGCTGTAGGAACTCAAAAACTCATAACTCGCTCCAATCTTGATGCGTACCACTAAAACTTCTAGACAACATACTAGACAGGCTCAGAAAGAAACCCTTTAAAGAATGAACTTTGAATAACAACGTACACAACTTTCCACCATTTTGATCTTCACAGCTTCATAGACTACCTACAACATATTTATTCTAATTTTCTCAATATCCTCGACATATACAGCCTTCAGAATCATCAATGATAATAGTGTTGACATCAATGAAAACCACATATCAACAACACAACCACAACATCCAACAATCTCCCCCTTTGGCATTGATGGCAACACATGATGTGAAAAATACCATCAACACAACTAACTCTTCTCAAACTATTCTACTCCTCCTTATATTACTCTTCCATCTTCTCCCTATTAGTACTTATTGCACTTGTCCCCATTTCTTCTATAAAGTTTTTTCACATTACTATTCTCCCCCTTTGACATCAATGGAAAAGGTACACATGCTCTAAATCATCTGACTACTCCTGAGTAGTAGCCACCACAACATCAATCCGAAATAAGATCTAACTATAGGTGCATGGATTGATGCAAAGACTTGCATCTTAGTTCAGGTTAGGAGGGGAAATCACCCCTAACTTGCCTCTGAGATACTTAGAAGTATCCTTAGACAACCCTTTAGTAAAGATATTTGCAATTTGTTCCTTAATGGGCACATATTCTAATTTGACTTCTTTGTCACTCACTTTGTCTCTCAAAAAGTGATACTTGATAGATGTATGTTTTGTTTTTGAATATGACACCTGATTCTTGGAATGTTTATGGCACTTGAATTATCACAGAATATAGCAATAGTCTCATTATACACAATTTTGATATCTCTCAGCATCTATTTCATCCATAATACTTGAGTGCAATTGTTTGCAGCAATAATATATTATGCCTCAGCAGTAGATAAGGAAATGAAATTCTACTTTTTACTTAGCCAAGCCACCAACTTCTTCCCCAAGAAGAATGCACCACCACTTGTACTTTTTTTTTCATCTACATCTCCTACCCAATTTGCATTTGTAAAGGCATTCAGAGTAAGATCATCATTCTTAGGATACTAAAGACCAAAATCAATTGTTCCTTTCAAGTATCTGAAAATTCTCTTTATTGTAGTCACATGTGATTCCTTTGGATCGGCTTGATATCTAGAAACCATGCACACAACATTCATAATGTCTAGTCTGGTATGAGTCAAATATAATAGTCCAAAAATCATTGATATGTACCTTGTTTGATTAGCCTTAGGGGAATCATCATTTTGTGTTAACTTGCATCCAGTTACCATGGGTGTACCAACTGGTTTTGAGTCTTCCATGCCAAAAAATTTCAGTAACTCTTTTACATATTTGGACTGAGATATGAAAATTCTATCATCTAACTGAGTTATTTGCAATCCCAAAAATAATTTCAGCTCTCCTATCATTGACATCTCAAATTCACTTTTAATTTTATCAACAAACTTCATGAATAAGTCATCATCACCTTTAAAAATAATGTCATCAACAAAAACTTCAATTATCAACTCTTTATCCTGATCCATCTTGAAATACGGATTGTTGTCAACAATACCTTTATTGAATCCAAGCTTAAACAAATATTTATCCAATCTAGCATACCATACTCTAGGAGCTTGTTTGAGTCCATATAGTGATTTCTTTAATTGACAAACCATGTATTTTTTATCAATTAGTTAAAATCCATCTGGTTTCTCAACATAAACTTCTTCTTCTAACTCACCATTCAAAAATGATGACTTTACATCCATTTGATAGACTTTGTAATTATTGAAAGTGGCATAAGCAAGAAATAACCTTACAACTTCAATTCTAGCAATAGGGGAAAAGGTTTCTTCAAAATCAATACCTTCCATTTGTGAGTATCCTTTACATACCAGTCTTGCTTTATTTTAGAGAACTTCACCTTGCTCATTCAGCTTATTCTGAAAGACCCATTTGGTTACAATCACATTTTTATCTTGAGGTCTGGGAACAAGAGTCCATGTATCATTTTTCTCTATCTACATCAATTCTTCCTTCATTGCTTCCATCCAATATTCATCTTTACATGCTTCATTGACATTAGTAGGCTCAGTTTTGAAAATCAGGCAATATTCTTCTGCAATTCTTCTTCTAGTTTGCACACCTTTGTTCTTGTATCCTATAATCTCATTCTCAGAGTGATTTAGCTTTACATACCTTGGAACTTTTGGATTCTCTCTGACTTGTGGTTCTTTTGTTCTTTCTTCTACACTTCCACTAGCTTCTTCATCATGATTCTCTTGATTCACTGAAACAATTTGAACTTGATTTTGTGTCTGCACATTCTTTCCATTATCAGTAATATCTTGTTGGTAATTTGAGCCATATCCATAGTATCTAGATGATGTAATAGTTTCTTCATCAACTCTGACATTTTCACTTTCAACCATTTTATTCAATGATAGCATTAAGAAAAATGGTTTAGTTGCTAACCATGGAGGCAAGTTATAATTTATTAAAAACATTGGCCAAGTTGACCATTTAGTAATTTGATTTGAGAATGGGTTCACACTATCTAGATCCAAAATCAACCTTATATTAAGAGGATATTGAGAAAAATTAGGCCATTTGTTATCAAATTCTATCAATGTCTTAGAATCAGGCACATGCCATTGTTTTCCATTGGTGCACTTATTTTGGGAATGCCATTGCATAAGTTCAGTAATGTCTTTGCACCTCTACATTTGAAGTAATCATGGGATTACCAGAAAGTGGCGAAGAACCTTTCTAGGAACCACAAATGATTTCAAACCTTGTCTATACCATGCATTATGAAATTTTGCACATTCACTCTCACTTGCAAGATTATTGTGAAATAATACACAATCATTCACTCATGTGTGGATGTTTTCATACCCTAAGCCTAGCGTAGTGATTTTATTTTTACATTGAATTTTTCTGTTGGAAATATGGAGTCAAGTAGTAACAACGAGCTTAATAATTCCAATAACTGATCGACACTCTCATTTGTCCTATAAGTTAAGAATCTGAAAGATTGTTGTCAAATGACTTAACTTGCAATTAGCATACATAGGCTGTAAATCACCCTCCATCAATTTGGCCCAATCATCGTTTAGACCTTGAACATTCTATAAAAACTTGAAACCCTTCGTCTAACATTGCTACCTTCTAAGGGAAGTTGTATGGCCTTATGTTGTAGGAGTTGTTTGAGAACCGACTCAATCGGCTCCCCTAAAGGTGTGTATTGACATTTTTCTGCAAACTTCCTTTGGGTTCTTGTTTGTTGTGTATTTTGGAACACATTGGTAGTTTGTTCAAGATTTCTTGGTGCATTTTCGGATATGTTAGACCCCCTAAGTGTAATAGTAGGACCTATGTATATAGTCTTAGCATCAACAACTCCATTATTAGGCACATTCTTGTTTTGGGCCCAATATTTTCTCTTGTCATTTGAGGTGTTTTGAGTGTTGGTATTTTTGTTGGGCATCTTGATTTCTCATTTTTCAATTGAATCCCTTTCAACGATAATTCCTTTTTCCACTAAATCCACAAAGGATGTACAACACTACACCCACAAATCATGCTTCAAGTTTGAGTTTAAGTTTTTGATGAACATGACAACTTTTTATTTCTTGGGTATTTCAATAGGACATTGACTAGCCAAACCCCTCCATCGTTGGAAGAAGGTTACAAAATTTTCAACATCTTCTTGCATGGTATGGCATAGGGTTGCAATGGTAATTTTGTTTTCAATGTTAAATGTGAAGTATTCCACAATTTTTTTTGCTAGCTCTCCTCGTGTTCTTATGCTAGTCAGTAATCATTAGAACCATTCAAGTGCTATGCCAATAAGACTTCTTGGGAAAATTATCATTAGGTATGTAGGATCATATGCAATGTTTGTAGAAGCCATGGAAAATTCTCTTATGTGTTGAAGTGGATTTCTCTTCCCTTTGTACTTAGGTAATTTTGGTAGGACATAGCCTTGTGGGAAGGGTGACATGTATAGATTCCTGTCAAAAGGAAAAGGACATAAGTCTTGGGTAGAGTAGGTCTTTTCAAGTTTCACATTTACATATTTTCCATTTGTTGTTTCAAGGCCAAAATTTGAGTTTGTAGGACATCCATGTGAGTCAACGATGGGTCTTGTGTGTTTTGCAAGATCATGTTGGTGTTATCGAGTCCCATGTTGTGAGATGGGTTTTGATTAGGTATATGTGTTAGTGATGAGTTTTGGTTTTTTGCTTGGGACCTGTATGTGTATGACATATTTTGATTTGGAATTTTTTGGTTTGGTGTGAGGATATGAGTGTTGTGAAGTGGATTGGATGGTATATTCCATGATCTTGTAAAAGTTTGACCATGTGGATTTCAGTTTCCTTATTGTGGAAAAGGTCCTTGGTTTCCAAGTTGTGTGTATTGCGGAATGGAGCCTCAGGTATTGTATTGTGTATGACCATGAATAATATGTCTTGATTGTGACGTGATGATGTGTTGAGAAGACCCTATATTTGGTATGGCATTTTTTGTGTTGATGGTAACTTTAGGCTTCTTAGTTGTATTGTTTGTGTCAAATGGACTTGAGGATGATGCCCCTATGGTAAATGCCATGGGTTGTGCTGTGTTAAAGGTCATTCCTTGTGTCATTCTTTCTGTATTTCCTTATGTGCTAAATAAGAAGGTGTTAATTATTGTTGCATCTTTGGTGGTCCCTCCTAATGGCATAGATGTATTAACTTGCGAGATGGAGCTACTAGAGATAATTGTATTATTTCCTTGAGTCTAGTTGATGGACGTGGATGATGCTAATAATGTGTTGACATCAAAATCGAGAGGTAATGTGGCACCTGTAGTGTCCTTTAATCAGCTTAATAACTAGGAACATGAATTCCTTTACTCAGGGATTGAACATCACAACCGACAGTTATAACCTGCTAAAGAATCTCATTTAATCATCAACCCATGGATGCAAACTTGAAATGGGTCAGCACAATATATGCACTAATTACCTCTCTCAGACATGCATAACTTCCTAAAGATGCTTATACTAGAATTTCAATTACTGGAAACAACTTTACTGGATAAACTTGCTTGGAAATGAAAACTGAAAAACAAAACTATTTTGCATCTAGTGGTTGTAGGAACAGTTGACAGCTCTGTGTTTCTGCTAGCTGCAGGAACAGTCACATTAATCTCTATGAAAGGAAGTACAACTATTCTAACTTGCATAATGAAAATATGGATAGCTCCCTAAGTGGGCCCCCTTAGGTAGTGCCAAAGGTAAACAACAAATTAGACTGTAAACTTCATAAACACTTTATTGATTCAAGATAGACAAGTACATAGCTCACAATCTTCCAGCCCTTTCTCTGAAGGAGAATGGGATATTTATTGAAAATTGAATCTAACGACTAACCAACCCTTCCCTCATAAAATGGGAAGTCTTTATTACATCATAACTAACTAAGTGAAGAGGTGGATGAAAAAGGAAGAACTGAGTCAAATCAGTTTGGAAGTTTTAAAGTGCCACCATCCTAGATTCATGCATCATCAAGATGCTTGGGCTAGATTTATGGAGCACTCTCCTTGCATGGCGGATGACTTGAAGCTCTCTCCTTATTCTTTGCTGCTGAACTGGTCTTCATTGAATTAGTCTTCAACCTTTAAGTGGAAACTGAATTTCTTCCTCAAATGTGGTACCTACAAAATATCTTAACAGCTATTCCTATGGCAGAAAGTTAGCTCAACACATTCAACCTTTAAGACAATCCATCACCTCATTCATACATTTATTAAGCATTTAACTAAGGCAAACATTATTTTAGACATGGTTGCAAGAAGTTCAACAGTAGAGGCTACAAGAAGGGTTTATCATCACACAAAGTCATAAGGCATTCATCAAACTAATAAAACATTTCAAGGTAATAATCATGGAAAGACTTATCATAATATACTTATTATATTAAGCATAAAAAGTATATGTCTTGTCCCATAATCAACACTAAATGTTTGTCTTAGCATAATGAAAACCAGAAAAGTCTTTGTAAAAGCATGATCTAAATGTGCCAAAACTTGGCTCATCATTCCCCTCAACCAACTACTTGATGGGCCCTTCAACAAGTCTAGCATTTCTTCTTTGAGCAAATTCTCTCAGATTAGCATTCTGTTGCTATCCACATTCTCCATGCTGGAAACTCCAAAAGTGAGCTCGCATTGCCTCTAGCCTCTACCATCTGCTATCCTTAGAGCTCCTATTATAAATGTTGTCCCCCTGCATGGCCAGTAATGGCCATAGGATAATAGGTGGTTGGATGACTAAGGGCAACCAATTCTCCCTTTTTGTCTTGGCATTCCTCACGTATCTTTCTGCCCTCCTGGTGGATGCATACAGGGTGTTGGGGGTGTACGGTTCTACCCTTTTTAACTGAAATTGTAGATGTTCCCATATTTTTTGAATGTGTTGGGTTGCAACATTAAGATCATTGTTTATAATCTGGGAATACTGAGAAAATACATCCTGTCTCAAAGGCTCAATTAGTGGCCTGGCTCTTTCATCTCTCCATAACTTCTTCCAATCAAAGTAAATACCCATCCCATTCTTAGATTCATTCCTCACAGATAATGGCATATTGACCTCATCATGCTTGTGGCTATCAAATTTCTCCCCCCAACCTTATCTCATTTGTGATCCAGGATATTAGAGCACCAATGTGAATATCACCAAAATAGCATAGGGGGTTCCACTCCTTATCCTGGGGTATAGCCAAACTGTGAAAATAAAATTCACACAGGAGGTTCCTGATGTGCTGAGGTGAATCTCTATATGCATCATAAAATTCTTCTGGGGTATCCAAGGAAGGGTTTTTACCTTTCTAGATTCTAATCAATTGGAAGTTCAAATACAACTCCTTGAGGTACATTGCATAGATAGGTGAGGGTGCTCGACATTGCATCAGTTGTGGAACAAGCTCGACTACCTGGTTCAGAGTGTAGGTTAAATTAGCAATTTACAGATTCTTGTTCTAGATTATCCTCTGTAATATCTCAATTTCAAGCTCAGAAGTAGTCCGTTGATGTTGGAGTTCTGCAAAACATATCATTTTTGCAGAAAAATTTGCGACATGGAGCGGAGGCCTATGATTATAATTTGTTGTAGGTGAATTTTGGATTTCTTCAAGTACACCCATGGTTTCCTATTCTTCTTCTTCAATTATCTCTGTATCATTTGACTGTCTGGAGTTTCCTTGTTCTAAATTATCATTTTGTTTCTAGTCTTCATGTTCTTCCTAAACATTAGGCATTTCATTAGTCATAGCAATGCTTTCATCTTCATTGTTTGATGGAATCACAATTGTTAATTCCTTCATCTCAACACATCCCACTTCTTCCTACATCTATTATGCCATCCCTTCTTGTATCTATTCCACAATGGCTGCAAGTTTATCCATGCTAGCTCCTTCAGGAGTACTCTCAATTTCCTTAACAACGGGCTCTTCCTCCTTGAGTACAGTACTGGAAGGGTCCGAGGTTGGTGGTGTGGCTAGAGATGTATCGATTGATTGGCGAGTTTTTTGATTTTGGAGTTTGGAGCTTCTTCTCAAGGGAGTGGAAATTGTTTTATTCTTATTTGAGGGTTTGGCTGCAGGAATAGGGGATTCTCCCATTGGCTTCCTTTTGACAGATTTAGGAGTTGCCACTATGGGTGACTTTCCTTTTTTATCTTTGGAGGAAGGCTCAGGGTCATTGATAGGGGTTTGTGCAGGTTGTTTGAAAACTTTCTTAGAGAGAGAAACTTCATCTTGTGAATTAGATGATTCTTGAATAGGAGATGCAGTAGTGGAGGTCTAGCCTATAGACTGGGAGGTACGTTGTTTGAAGGTGAGAGCTGCCCTCTAGGTCCAATATTCTGAATCCTAGGGTTAAAATTGACAACAAATTCTTCCTAGGTCATTCCTGACACATCTTTAACAAATTTTTCAACAAGCAACTTAATAAGGCAATGGTGGGAAACAGAGTTAACCCTACTCTTTTTAAACTGAGCAACACTATTATATAGTATATTATATAGGAAATCAAGAATATTCATTAACAAGCCATGGTGTAAATGAGATAAGAGTTTTAAATGATGGGAATGCAAGACTGAAAACCAACCTTCACATGTTATATATTTGATTATATAACCTACTCATGATACCCAGTCCTACGGAAAACTCATCCTTTATGTTCCTTGCTTATCTACTCGTAAAGGAGGATCATTCGACCGAGTAAAATCAGACCTTTCACTTCGTGCATCCCTTCCTCTAGGAAATAGCTCACCGACCTGGGGCAACCCTGCTATTTATGCAATTCTGTCTATAGATGCATTTATTGCTATTCCCATGACTTTTTATTTTCCTTCATGGAATGTCCTCGTGAACTCTTCTGCAATTCTCACATCAAATTTTCTGAGCTTCAGGAAATAATTTAGCCACCCATATTGTCTAAATGGCAGTACATGTTGTACATCCTGCAACAGGATGTTATGATCTGTCGGTTCATGCCGAATTGGTTGACCTCCCATTTTACTTTGTCTCTGCAACTCAATGCTTCAGGAAAGAATTCTCAATTTACACAACCAATGCGACTTCCTACAAACCAACTTTACTGCACTTTGTCTCCCCTCAACCAAGACTTTTGAACCTCTCTCCAAAGGATGCAGGAAAATAGGAAAATAAATTCGAACATCCTAACTTATGTTGCATATGGAAAGAAAAGAGTAATCATGGAGGAGCAAAAGACATCCGTGGGCATTATTGCAGGAAGTAATTGTGTGTTGTTCATTAATTGCAGATTTTTCAAAAATTCCGAGCTTAGGCCAAAAAGATGGTAACAGTTGATGTGACAAGGCCTAGTGGTGGTGGAAACAATGACGTGGCTAAAATTTAGAAAATAGACAAATGTGCTCAATCATGTGGAAAGGCCGAAGGAAATTGCAGCTGTATAGGAAATTAGTTTGCATTAATTAATACCTAATTAAATGTAATGAATGAAACAACGAATCAATATTGAAGTGAAGTGGAGCTTACCTAGAATTATCTGCCATGATTACCTGATGTGACTTCACTTCTTCATTGAAAATTGTGATCTTTGAGAAACGTGGATGGTACGGTGAATGACAAGTGGATGAGGTGGCAGAAAGAGAATGAGTACGGATGGCAGATGGAATGATTGAATGGAGTGGGGATCTTTGTGGATAACCCCTTTATTATGATATTTTTATGCAATTTTATGCATGGCCTAGGGAATCGAGCCGAAACTCAATTCCTTCGACTACAGGATCAATGGTTTCTTGCTCAAAGTTGAACTATTTCAAAAATTCTTCCCTGTCAATGGGCTTGAAGTAGAGCTTTAGGTGATGCCCATTGAATAATAACTTAAACCTGACCTCATTAATGGTCCTCAATTGTATAGCACCATTGTTGAATACCTCTTCTATTTCATATGGACCTAACCATCTGGTTTGTAATTTCCCTTGACTGTCCTTATACCTTGAGTCATAAAGTAGATCCCAATATCCTACTTTGAATTTTTTCTCCTTGATATATTTATCATGCCACCTTATTCATTGGTTTTGTATCATCTCAATATGCTGTAGGGAATTCTTTCTGAGCTCATCCAAGGCATTGAGCTACATGACTCTTTCCTTTTGTGTAGTTATTAAGTCCATGTCCATTTCCAATGTTGTTTTGAGAGTCTTATGTTCAAACTGTATTGGCATCACAACTGTTTTACCATACACCATTTTAAAAGGTGTATATCCTGTAGTAGTCTTCCATGTAGTTCAATAGGCCCATATAGCCTCTGGTAACCTTGCAACCCAATCCTTTCTATGCAAATCTATAGTTTTTGTCAAAATTGCCTCTATGTCCCTATTGGTGATCTCTACTTGCCCATTAACCTGTGGATGATAAGGTGTTGATTTTATGTGCTTTATGTTATATTCATTGACTAGGGCTGTAATCAGAGTAGAGGTAAACTGTGCTCCCTGATCTGTCACTAGTTCCCTAGGAACACCAAATTTGGTGAAGATTTCCTCACAGAGGAATTCTACAACCTTATCATCCCTAACATGCTTCATAGGTCTAGCTTCTACCCATTTTGTTACATAATCTATACATACAAGGATGTAAGACTTACCATTTGAAGGCAGATCAATTGGTCCTACAAAGTCTAGTCCCCATTTGTCAAAGGTTGTAATAATAATTTGTGGAAATAGAGGCATTTCATTTGATCTGGTTAGTCTTCCCATCCTTTGGCATCTATCACATCTCCTGGTGTATTTGGCTGCATCTCTATGTAATGTTGGCCAATAATAGCCAGTATTTAAAATTTTCAATGTTGTCCTCTTAGCAGCAAAATGTCCTCCACAAGGCTCATCATGGCTTGCATGTAGTATGTCATGAGTGTCCTCCTCTCTTACACATCTCCTCATTACTTGAATTGGCCCTATATAAAACATGCAATCTGCAATCTAAGAGAAGTTAAAACTTTTCTCTACCAACAATTGCTTTTCCTTAGGGGAGAATTGAGGAGGAGTTCTTCCTGCAGCCAGAGAATTTGCTATATCTGCATACCATGGGTGAATGAATTTGATTGCAAACATATGCTCGTTAGGAAAGGAATCCTCAATAAGTGCAGAGTTATCTTGCCTTTGAATTCTAGATAGGAAATCAACAACCACATTGGCTTTACCTAGCTTTTCTGCAATTGTAATATCAAATTCTTGCATCAGCAACAACCACCTTGCCAATATCCTTGTAATGGAGCCCTTGTTCATGAGATACTTGATTGCTACATGGTCAGTATGGAAAAATATCTGATAGACTATAACATAATGCCTGAACTTGTTGAGGGCATAGATGATTGCTAGCATTTTTTTTTCTGTAACAGTGTAGTTGAGTTCGCCTCCTTGCAAGTTTTTGCTGATATAGTAGAGTGCATGCTTAGTTGAACCACCTTTGTGTCCTAAGACAACACCAATAGCATAATCTGATGCATCTGTATGAATATGGAATGGAAGTGACCAATCAGGTCCCTTCAAAATAGGTGGTTGTGTAAGGGCAATTTTCAGATTAAGGAATTCTTTTTCACATTCTGGTGTCAAGGAAAACTCTGCATCTTTCTTTAATAAGTTGTATAGGGGCCCTATTGTCTAACTAAAATCCTTAATGAATCTCTGGTAATATCCAACATGTCCTAGAAATCTTCTCAGTTCCTTTTTCTTAGTAGGAAAGGGTAGATTAGAGATGACTTCAATATTAGAAGGATCAACTTGTATTCCTGCAGCAGAAATATAGTGACCAAGCACTATTCCCTCTTGCATCATCATGAAGCACTTCTGACTATTTAGTGATAGGTTATGATCTTCACACCTCTGTAATACCTTTTTCAAGTTGTCTTGAGCTTCCTCAAATGTTGCCCCATACACAGTAAAGTCATCCATGTATATTTCCATACAGTCATAGGAGATATCTGAGAAAATACTGATAACAGCTCTTTGGAAGGTTGCAGGTGCATTACAAAGACCGAAACGCAAGACTGAGTAGGCAAACGTTCCCCAAGGGCATGTAAAAGTATTTTTTTCTTGGTCCTCTGGAGCAATCTTGTTTTGATTGTATCCACTAAAACCATATAAGAATGAGAAGTACTTTTTCCTGGATAAATTATCCAGAACTTGATTGATGAAGGGGAGAGGAAAGTAATATTTCTTTGTGGCCAAGTTGAGCTCTCTATCATCCACACACACTCTCCATTTTCCTCCTTTCTTATGAATGATAAATAGTGGGGAGACCCATTGGCTATCCGAGATTGGGTAGATAAAGCCAACATTCAACATCTTCTGTAACTCTTCTTTAACAATTTCTCTTAAGGCTAGATTGATTCTTCTTTGGGGTTGTTTAATAGGTCTGAACTCATTGTTGATGAATATGCGGTGTGTACATAGTTTTGGGTCTAAGCCCTTCATATCACCATATTCCCAAGCAAAATCTGACTTATGACTAGTAAGCATTTTGACAATAGATTCTTGTTTCTCACTGGTAAGGTTATTGTTGATATTCAATGTCTTTCCTGCAGCTACCTCCACCTGTGAGGTTAATTCAACCATAGACACTTTAGGTAGGAAAGGCATTTCAACCTCATGGGGCAATAAGGTGTGCAAGCAGTCAATTGTTGTAGGATAATGAGTTGAGGTGGGCGGAGGAAGAAAGGTCTGCAAGGAGCATGGATTTTTTTCACAAAGAGGGTATTCAATACCATAATTATTCAGTAGGACATTAGATGGTATCTCTTCCTCTACTTGTTGTAAAATGAAAGGCTCTCTTGTAATCATCATTAAATTAGCCACAGAGTTCACTTCGTCATCTTCTCCCAAATCTGGCCAAACAGCCTATCCAGACTCTAGTTGAGGTTGGGCTAGAGAGTAAAGGGAAAGCTTCTTTGTGTTATACCCATCAGAGATTGTCATGTTACCCAACCTACATCCAATGTAAGCGTCAGTAGTGGCCAACCAAGGCCTTCCTAGTATAACAAGATATCCTCCTAATGATGCCTTTGGAGACAAAATCATAAAGTCAGCAGGATACTCCTAAGAATCCAAGGTTGCTACTAGGTCTTCTACTACCCCATGAGGTTTGACAATTGAACTATCAGCAAGCTGCAATATTGTAGGTGTAGCCCTTAGGTCTGAAATACTAATTTTTACCACAAGGTCCTTGGTCATGACATTGATAGCTGCACCAAGATCTACTTAAGCATTCTTAATTTTCACCCCATTAATATTGATCTCCACAATAGGACTGCTAGGGTCTGAATATTTTGGGATGGTAAGTTTCCCTAGCATTAAGTAAAAGAGTTGACCTAAAACATGGACAGTTTGAGGGTCTTTCTTTTTCCTCCCTAGTTTCTTCAAACATGCCCCCTTGATAGATTTTCTATAGATAGGTACTTCTTTGATTGCTTGGAACAAGGGAATTTTCACACATATGTGTTTTTGTTGATCAAGGATGTCAAAGGTTGGCTCTTCTTTCTTTTTCACAACTTCACCTTCCAACCTTTGTGGGAAAGGAGGTGAGGGTTTATTGGATACCATAGACAATGATGGAATCTACATTGGCTAAGTGGGTTGAGTTAGGTCATTGGTATCTTCTTTTTCATTCTCCTCATATGACAATTATGAGATTATGGGAGGAGATGGTGTGGGTAACACTTTTCTTGAACGTAAGTAGATATTATTCTGGTTAAGAGCATAGGCAGGCTGATGATTAGGATAAGTAAAATAAACTTGTTGTTGTTGTTGAGGCTAATTATTTGGATTAGGTGTTGCTTGGGCATGCAATTGGGTTAGCTTAGGATTTTGGCTTTGATTAGCTGTAGGAGGTGGCATAATTGATTGTTGTTGGGGTTGCTACAGGAAACCAACAAGTGGATTTTACCATTGTTGGCCTCCCCTCCATTGGTTAGACTGCTACCAATTCCCTTGCAAAGGCTGCCACTAATTTTGTTTTGGTGACTACCAGTTCCCTTGAGGAGGTTGCCATCGGTTTTGCTGAGCATTTGGCCAAGGATTATTCCATTGAGGCTGAGAGTATGGCCCATATTTTGGAGGGTACTGGTTCTGCCACTGATTACTATATAAACCAAAATTTTGCAAAAGGTCCTGAGGCATACCTTGTCTTGGGGCCCATGGCCTGTGCTGAGCAACAAAGAACACTTCTTCCTCTCCTTCTATGGTTTTGAACTAAGTGGGAAGATGTTGCACCTCCATTTTGGCCACTGCTTTGTATATGCAGTCCTTCTTTCTTTGTCTATAGTGAGGACAATATTCAGCTAGCATTGCCTCAGCTTCCTCTTTCTTCCTTCGAGCTTACATGGTGTCCAGTTGAGTAGCTACATCGTTGATGATATCTTGCTTGAAGTCGGACAAGAGATTAGAAATCTCTCCCTTGGACACTCTAGAGACACTTCCTTTTGCAATAGAGGGTCTAAACCCTCTGCCTTTCTTCACAACTTCTCTGGAGTAGTTGAGACAAATTTTCTTGATATCATCCCAATCAATTTGGGTGACATCTCCTCCTACCATGAGATCAAGGGCCTCCATGCAAGTATCATTAAATCCTCTTAGGAAGAGAATTTTTCGATATTCCTCATTTAGCTCATGTTGAGTATTCTTCTATACACTGAACAAAAATCTTGACACATAATCCTCCAAAGTTTCATCCTCCTTCTGTGACATCTTGAAGATGTCATCTCCTCTCATATCATTCCCTCTACAATATTTTATATATTTTCTCAAGAATAGATCCTTCATGACATCCCAAGTGGTTGCTACATTTCTCCCCAATCCCATGAACCATCTCAAGGCTGACTCTTTTAGAGTGGAGGGAAAAAACTTCAACTTGTGTGCTAAGGTTGTGTAGTCATATCTCCTACAAAGGATGTCAAATTCAAACAAGAAGGTATGAGGGTCCTCAGTAATAAGTCCATAGAACTTGGGAATTAATGAGGCAGGGATGTTCTTGAGGTTATTATTGTCATGCAAGTCAGGAATTGGAAATGGAAAAGTAGGAGTTTCCGTCCTTGGTTGTGTCCCTAGATTAGCTCCTAGCTGATGAACTAAAAGGGCAAGCAAATTATTTAATGGGTCTTGGTTGTTAGAAGTTTGCTGATTATTCAGATGGTGAACAAGTGGGTTAAGGTCATCTAGCTCTTCAAACAGGTTTAAGCTTAGCTCTAAGGAAGAAGATGAGGTAACTAAGTCCTGGCCAACATCCAAATATGGGTCTTCTTAGAAAAGGTTTGGTTCAATCTCTTCTATATCTATTCTTCTAGGAAGGAATCTTCAAATTGGTCTCTTCTTCTACGCATACATTAAAAACTGAACTAACTATGAAAATGCTAGAATGCAGAATTCTAAACTGAATACTTGGAATGAAATTTAACTCTCTATTAACATGCCTACAATAGGTCTTTAGTTTGACACCATCCTCGACAATGACACCAAAAATGTAGTGTCCTTTAATCAGCTTAATAACTAGGAACATGAATTCCTTTACTCAGGGATTGAACATCACAACTGACAGTTATAACCTACTAAAGAACCTCATTTAATCATCAACCCAGGGACGTAAACTTGAAGTGGGTCAGCACAATATATGCACTAATTACCTCTCTTAGACATGTGTAACTTCCTAAATATGCTTATACTAGAATTTGAATTACTGGAAACAACTTTACTGGATAAACTTGCTTGGAAATGAAAACTGAAAGATAGAACTATTCTACATCTAGTGGCTGCAGGAATAGTTGACAACTTTGTGTTTCTGCCAGCTGCAGGAATAGTCACATTAACCTCTATGAAAGGAAGTGCAACTATTCTAACTTGCAGAATGAAAAGATGGAAAACTCCCTAAATGCCCCCCCTTAGGTAGTACCAAAGTTAAACAACATATTAGACTGTAAACTTCATAAACACTTTATTGATTCGAGATAGACAAGTACATAGCTCACAATCTTCAACTGTATTTTTGAAAACTGAAATGTATTACAAAAACAATCTTACAACCCTTTCTCTGAAGGAGAATGGGCTATTTATTGAAAAATGAATCTAACAACTAACCAACCCTTCCCTCATAAAATAGGAAGTCTTTATTACATCATAACTAACTAAGTGAAGAGGTGGATGAAAAAGGAAGAACTGAGTCAAATTAGTTTTGAAGTTTTAAAGTTCCACCATCCTAGATTCATGCATCATCAAGATGCCTGGGCTAGATTTCTGGAACACTCTCCCTGCATGGCAAATTACTTGAAGCTGCCTCCTTATTCTTTGCTTCTGAACTAGTCTTCATTGAATTACTCTTCAGCCTTTAAGTGGAAACTAAATTTCTTCCTTAAACATGGTAACTGCAAAATATCTTAACAACTATTCTTGTGGCAGAAAGTTAGCTCAACACATTCAACCTTTAAGATGATCCATCACATCATTCATACATTTATTAAGCATTAAACTAAGGAAAACATTATTTCAAACATGGCTAAAGGAAGTTCAACAGTAGAGGTTGCAAGAAGGGTTTATCATCACACAAATTAATAAGGCATTCATCAAACTAATAAAACATTTCAAGGTAATAATCATCGAAAGACTTATCATAATATAATTATTATATTAAGCATAAAAATTGTATGTCTTGTCCCATAATCAGCACTAAATGTTTGTCTTAGCATAATGAAAAGCATAAAATTATTTGTAAAAGCATGATCTAAATGTGCCAAAACCTGGCTCATCGGCACCTTCTATCAATAGTTTAGCTAGGTAATGTTGATGGTCATGTGCCAAAAACTCATCCAAAAAAGAGGAAAATTTAGGATCCTATGTGGCGACCTCTATTTATTCTATGACAATGTTTCCACTTTGGTCTCTAGTGACAATTTTTTCCAATAAGGATTTGTATTTTCTAGGTGTCTCATGTGAGGAGTTTGAAAATGGGTTGACAAACTTATTGTCTTGTAGGAAAGCCATGTCTTTTCTTTTCCTTTGCGACCTAGTTTCAACCATGTAAGGCTTGCAAAAGGAAGAGGATATGGAGATGATTTTGTGTGATGCCTAAGGTGACTATGCAAGGGTATTCCTATGGACAAGGTGCCAAGATGTCAATAAAATAGTGTCACAATGAGATCCTAACTATGGAAATGTCAATGCAAGATGGCTATTTTTTTTGGATTTTTAAGGGATATATAATGTCTAAGAATGATGTCAAGACAAGAGACGAAAGTGAAAATAGTCAAATATAAAGAGTGCCACAATGAGATCAAAATCTTGAGCAATGTCTAAGGTATGCCAAATGGAATGCAAGTGTGAAAGGATGAAAAGGTATGACTACTAACACCTTATGGGAAAGCCAAAGAAAGGTTGCTTGGCCAAACTAAGATAGCCAAAGTTAACAATCTAGTTTATCAAGGCTTCATTGATGGTGATGAATAAATGACAAAGTTTGACGAAGGTGGTCTCAAACTAGCCTTGTGAGTTGAGGGCCAATCTAGATGAAAAAAAGACTAAAGTGATGAAGAGAGGTTGAAGTCAAGAAAAATCTGATTTGGTCACTATGGAATAATCTCAAGCCAGATAAGTTTTCCAAGACTAAGGTCTGCAACAAGGTATATGCAACTAAAGGATTCCCTAATGTTTTTCCTATGGTTAATGCAAGGTGTGCAATGATGGATGCGTGAATGGATGATGAATGATAGTTCTAGAAAATTTGCAAGTTTGTGATCAAAGAACTAGTTAATGCTTGAGATTGATCTGAAAATGGATTTGTTTAAGATTTCCTCAAAAAATTTGGTGATAAGAAATTGCATCATTTGAGATCTCAGTTGTGGTGAAGCACAATCAATTATGGTTTTCTAGAAATGTGGATTATGGTTTTATGTGTCACGGTTGCATCAAAGGATAGTCAATTGTGGTTCATAGTGTATCTTGCTTGTTTTGTCTGAATTTTGACCAAATTTTAAGGTGATTTTATGATGTTCAATTTTAGAAAACATAGAAAACAATGTGATAACACTTGTCTTGGTCTAATTTTGGGTGTGAAAAAGTTTTAGTTTCAAGATAAAACACTCATAAACAACATGCACAATTCCTAAGGTTGGCAAGGAAACCATTGGGTGATATCCCCACTTGGATTTCTCTAGCCACTTAAACAAGGCAGAAAACTAGATACTTGGTGGCACTAGCTCCCCCTTACATGACACTCGCTTCTTGAGCTCACCAAGTCTCATTCCCCAAAGAGGAATTTATGTCTCTACACATGAATAGTGAAAACATGGGGTGACTTCAAAGGTCTGACCTCCTATGATCAACGAGTGTATAAAAGGTTTTTGGCCAATAAAACAATTGGTTTTTAGTAAGGGAATTCATTCAAGGTGGCCATACATGCAACAAGATTAGCTCAATATTATGGCCAATGAAGAGGCCTCTCAGTCCCTTCCTAAGAAATTATTTTGATGTATCTCATGGGGCTACTGAGGGTGGCACTTGTTGGTATGACACATATGCACCTGTTGCTTAATGACTATCTTCACAAGCACATTTCTTATATAGTGGTTCAAAAGAGCTTGGATTTAGCTTGTTACCACTTGGGTCATTCCCACCTTTCAAAGTGGGGTGGTAGATCCTCTAAAAGATGGTACACAAAAACAAGGAAGTACATTGTTTTTCATCTCCTAGATCACACAAAGCACAAGGAGAGAGCATACATAATATCTTTGCCTCACACTCACAAGGGGTTGATTTTAAGCCCAAATCCAAATGTGTGGGTGATTATACAAAATGCTAAAATATTTTTTTGATTCTCAAGATCACCAAGTGGTGTGAGAGAAGAGCATACACACCTTGAAGCAAGATGCAAACCACAAGACAATTAAAACACTTGTTCTTTTTAACCTTCAAAGCAACATGTGAAAAATACACTTGATGCAAAGGATAATTTTAGACCAATGAGTGAGATGCAAGTTCCTTTTAGCCAATGAGTGAAATGAAAATTAAGGTAAATTTAAGCCCAATGATGTGTTAATGCAAGGTTAATTTTAATCCAATGAGTCGATGAAAAGAAGACAAGATAGATTGATTATTAATGTTTAAGTTAGATGCCTCCTTTCTACCTTATGCCACATGCTAGAAATCAACTGTCAGTAACCAAAAACCCCTAAGCTATGAAATACAAGAGACCTATACTATAAATTTTGAATGAAACTATAAATGAACAAAAAATTGTGTCACAAGAAACCATAATTGTGGCTCACTACCAGAGGTGATTGTGTCATAGGAACTACAATCGCGTTGTTTCAAATATTGACTGCATCACAAAATATATGAGTATGGTGTTTGTCAATATAAGTTATAGTGAATATTTGGAGATTGCATCAAATGACAATCGATTGCGTCACACAAATCTAGGCCTACAAAATAATATAAAATCTACCAAATCCAAGCAACCTAATGATTGATATGATATGCACTAGCATTAGCCTAATGAAATGAAAAAAAAAATAGGACCTAAATCTAATAGAAAACCAAGAAATTAGATAAAATGAAAGTATGCCCTAATGCAAAATAGTTGTGTCGTTCAACTTCACGATTGTGGCTCTATGTGAATGAAGATTGTGTCGTTCTAGCCTTTGATTGCTTTGATCCATACTTGGGACCTAAAAAATAAAAAAAATTATATGATATCTGTAATTTTGTCCTTTCATGTCAGGTTCACTAATGTAATTAGGGTCAAAATGTTAAAGGTTAGGCAAAAAATCATGTAAATTAAACCCTAATAAACAATTAAGCAAAAATAAGCAGAAAGACATAAAACATAAAGCAATATTACCAAATCTTCATGCCACCATTGATTCATCTCCAATGCAGTTCTCCATTTTTCTTGAATATACTAATCACCCTCAGATTTTTGAGTATGCAAATAGGCCTAATGATAATGAATAGAAAAATATTGAAGATTCTCAATGACTATGGATGCATTTGACTTGATGTTGATAGCAAGATGACTCTACATAGCTTGTGGATTCTCCAAGATGTCTAAGATGAAGAAATGACAATGATAGAGGTCTTTTATAGGAAAGACAATTTTGAATGAAGGGATAAGATTGAATTTCAATAAGCAATGGCCAAGAATAAAATATGTAGTATGGACTAGGGTTAGGGAAAAATTAGGGCAAATATTAAGGATTGAAAGTCAAGATTAAATTATAAATAATTCAATCAAGGGTGGAGGTTAATTGGGAAACGTATAGATAAAGACTTGATGTGGAAGATAAGATTGGCATGGACAAAGAGGTGATAGGAAATTAAATAATAATAAATATATAATCTAGGTGGCCAATGAATAATTAAATAATTTAAAATAATTAATTAATTATAGAGGAATGTGAGAAAGGGAATCGTTTGAATTAAATAATGATTTAATTCAAAATTCAAGACAGTGGACCAAATTAAATAAATTAAATTAATTTAATTTATGAGAGAAGAGGCTAATGAATAATTAAATAATTAAAATAATTATTTAATTATAGTGGAAAGTGTTATAAAAAATAAATAAATGAAAGAAAAGGACTTAATTAGTGACGTAATTAAATGAATAAAATTTATTTAATTAATCAAAAGAGGATTAAAGAGAAATTAAATAATTAAATAATTAAAATTATTTAATTATGAAGAACGGAAGGGGAAATGATGGAGAAATTAGGAGTCATGGGACTAGGGAAATTTTTAGTGTCTACAAGTCATATAAATAACCAATGGTTGTAGCAAGTAAGCTATGAGAGTAGAAGTAAAGATACATAGGTTAAAAATGAGAATAAGAGATATAATGAGATGTAACTAAATAATTTATCTCTAGGAAAGGTATAGAGTAGAATAAAGCAATACCATCAAGTGACTCTAAGAAAGTGGTAATATGATAGTGAGTGAGGAGGAGGATTTTAAGAACATGTATTCAAGAATGGTATACAATACTAGTTTTTTAGAGATAAATTGTTAAAAATGACTATGTTCAATTAGATTATATTTACAAGGACCAAGACCTTTATATTCATAGTTTACTATTTTTTTTTGAATTTGATATACCATATAGATTATTAATTATAGGAGAAGATGAAGGAGATTTTTCACCCAACATGTTTAGTTGAATTAACCTTATTATCAATTCAAACTTGCTAGTCAATAAGGTAGAATAAGATGAAGAATTAGACTAAGGAGATGAATGATGAATAAGAAATTCAATATGCAAAGTAGGGATATAAAAATCAATAAGATTAAATTTATATTCACCTATGGAAGGAGTGAAATCTAAATAACCTCAATCATCTCCTTGTAAAATATTCAATTTATAGGAGGATGGGTCATTACAAGGAGAAGAGGGAATACAATAACATGATGGACTAGGAAACACAATGAGAGTAAATACAAAGGGTTTTAATTTATATGAGTATCTAGAGGTTTATATCTTTTCTCCATTTTGAAACTGATTAGTTGATTCTTGATTTAATAGATAGCTAGTTGGAGTTGCATCATAATAAGCCTTCTTAGATGTAGCCACTATTTTAAGAATAAATATTTAGGTTTAAAGCCAAATTTGAAGGATATGCACAACATGGAATTGTTGAAAATGCTTTAGAAATTTTCAAGAAAATGCAATTGGCAAGTGTAAAGCCAAATTTCACAACCTTTGCTAGTATATTCATGTGTGTTCCAAAATGGGAGCTTTGGAAGGGGCATGGGCATCCATCGAAGCATAAGGGATAGAATAATTTTTTCAAATGTTGTAATTGCAACTTCCTTGGTTGACATGTATGCAAAATGTGGAAGCATAGGCAAACCACTTTAATTGATTGAAAAAATGCCTCAAAGAAATGTGGTCTCATGGAATAGCATGATTATAGGATATGCACACCATGTTGGAATGTGATGCTATTGATTGTTGTCATTAATGGTTGTCATTAATGTCAACATATATTGGTTGATTGATTAAGGTTTGGTTTTGATGCTTTGGTGATCTAGATTGGCGTGTTCTAGATGTTTTGTTGTGATGATCTATCTTTGGTCATTCTTGTCCTGGTCTCATTCATTTTGCAATATAGTGAGATACACTCTTATGGGTCTGGACCGATCTAGAAATTGGTTAACATGCCTCAGAACATTGTTTGAATTGTAACGTGTATATTTTATTCTTTGGTTCCAGATATCATGGTTAATATGTAGCATGTTGATTTGATCGAGGAGGTTATGTATGGTCCATGTTTCATTCCTTTCCACTAGGTGAATGTTTTTGTGGTGACCTAATTCAAATTGTGTTTGGCCAACTTAGGAGATTATGAAGGCATGAAAAGGTATAAGTAAAATTTGTTTCTATTTGATGAAAGCAAGTGTGGTCAATGCGAATATGAAAATCTAGATATTGTGAAGTATGCAAAAGTATACGACCGGAGGCAACAAGTAGTGAGTTAATTCCTATGTGACTATTGGTGAC
Source organism: Sequoiadendron giganteum (assembly GCA_007115665.2). Taxonomy (NCBI): domain Eukaryota; kingdom Viridiplantae; phylum Streptophyta; class Pinopsida; order Cupressales; family Cupressaceae; genus Sequoiadendron; species Sequoiadendron giganteum. Next base: position 622,875,370 of record CM021104.1, read on the forward strand.
AATTATTTTTAGCAGTGGATTCCCTTTCATCATTCTTTTGGCAGTGAGCCCACCAATAGTGAGCCCTTGTAAAAATCACCTTAACTAGTGTTCTATAATTAAGAATTAGCATTCTCCATGTTTTTTCCCATCTTGGGTTTCCACGTAATTTCTGGTGTTGTTATGTTCTTTCATGTTCATATCTATTTTAATTATTATCTGATTGATTTAAGATTGATCTATATTAATTAAAGTAAGGGAAAGTGTTTTGTGATAGTTGATTCACCCCCCTCTCAATTATCCAAACTATTCAACAATTTGTATCAGAGCATTGGTTCCTTGAAGAAGAGCTTAACCACTTGAGGTAGATGTGATGGTGCACAAATTGAAAATCCTTGGGTTTGATGGATCTGACTACAGTTTCTAGAAAGTGCACATGAGAGGTTACCTAATTTCTCTAGACTACAATACTTGGAAAGCTATTGAGACAAAATATGTTGTACCGAAAAATGGTCCTAATACTGCGGATGAGATTTCAGCCTATGAAGAAAATGAAAAAGAAAGGTATGCAATATATAGTGCTTTGTTTAAGACAGAGTCAACAAAAGTTATTTCATTGATCACTGCTTATGAAGTTTGGGAAAAGTTAAAAGAAATCTATGAATGCATTGATAGAGTCAAATTATCAAATAATTTGACAGCTAAGATTAGATATGAAAACTTGAGGATGGAAGAAGGTGAAGATATAGCAAGCTACTTTCATAGAGTTGACAGTGCAGTAAATGAAGTCAAAAAATCAAGGAGGCACTATGACAAATGAAGATGTTATGGAGAAGATTTTGATGACCCTACTAGAGAGCTATAGTGACAAGATCTCAGCTATTGAGGAAGTTTATGATCTGAAGAAAGTCACCATAGAGAAATTATTTGGCACCTCGACCACATTTGAGATGGGGAAATTTTGAAAAGAAAAGGAGAAATCTGAAACAACCTTCAAAGCTACAAAAATAGAAGAAGATCCGAATAGTGAAAGCTCAAATGAGTTGGAAGAAAAATTCACAAGAAAATAGAAGAAAGGTACTGACAAGTACAAAGGTATGTTACCTCTTAAATTTTTTAGATGTGGAAAGATTGGTCATTTAGCAACTAGGTGTCCGAAAAAAGGAACAAAAAAAAAGTTTAAAAGAATCAATAAGAAGGCCTATTATCTATTATGTTAAAGAAAATGCTAGTATTTTAGATGATGAATCAAATCAAGAGGATTGTTTTTTTTTGGAGGAAATGGATGAACCTAGATTTGATATCTCTAATATTTGCTTGGAATCTAATGATAACATTGAAGCTACATTATATGTTAAAAGAAACAGAGATGAATGGTTGAGTGATAGTGGATGTTCGAATCATATGACCGGTGATAAAATTAAGTTTGTGAAGATTGAGAAATATGATGGAGGTTCTGTTAGATTTGGAGATGATAAAATGACACAGATTGTTGGAATTGGTTCTATTACCTTTGATGGAAAACATAACACTGACAATGTTTACTATGTGAAGGTTTTATATCATAATCTTTTGAGATTTGGATATATGTGCGAGAATGGCTATAATGTTGTATTTTAGGATGATGGTTGTGAGATCCGAAAGAGTTCTAGAACTATTATTGTATCAGGAAAAAGAACAAGTGGGAATATTTATCAATTGGAAGGATCCACAAACAGATGCTTATTATCTCAATGCATTGAAAATTGGCTCTGGCATTGGAGGATGTGTCACATCAACTTCGACAATTTGGTAAGGATAAGTTCAACAAGAGAAGTCAGAGACTTTCCAAGACTGACCAAACCAGACAACATTATTTACAAAGGATGTCAAGAAGAAAAACATACTAGAGGAACATTATGAGGAAAAGAAGAATCATATACTAGATTGTTGGACCTAGTACACACTAACCTATGTGATCCAACTAGAACACGAAGCTTACAAGGTGAGAGATATTTCATGATTTTCATAGATGATTATTTCATACTAACTTGGGTTATATTTTTAAGAGAAAAATTAGAGGCTTTAGAAAAATTCAAGATTTTCAAGGCAAGAGTTGTGTTAGGGTTAGAAGGTAGATATATAAAAGTTAAATGCAGATTTGATCAATAAACCGAGAAATAAAACACAGAAAATTACAACATATTCAAGACAACACAGAGAATTTAACGAGGTTCACCCAATTCGGGCTACATCCACCAAATCGCAACCATCCAATGATTTTGTTATCCAATGTAAAACTTATTACAATCTCATGAATAATCACCTTTTTCACATATTGCAACTCCCATCCCAACCCCTTATAACAATCTTTTTAGAAGCTTCCAGATTAGGGTTTTACAAAGTCATTTTTTTCCCTTTTTCGGTGATGACGCGAAAAAATAGGAGGAAAAAAATACATGAAGAGTGTACAGTATAGCATGATCATTTGCCACATACCAAAAATTTGAGAATGAAGTTGATAGGAGAATCAAGTGTTTAAGATCTAATAGAGGAGGAGAATTTACTTATGATGAATTTAACAATTTATGTGAGAAACACGACATTAAAAGATAGCTATCTACCCCTAGAACACCACAACAAAATGGTGTAGTGGAAAGAATGAAACATACAATTCTAGAAGCAACTAGAACAATGATCAAGGAAGTAGGTTTACCATAGGTCTACTGGAGAGAAGTGATACACACAGTAGTTTACACCCTTAATAGATTACTATATCGGAGGAGGTATGGAAAGACATCATATGAGCTATGGTATGGAAGAGCTCCCACAATAAAGTAATCCAATTTTTTTTGAAGTAAATGCTACATCCAAAGAGATGAGGGAAATCTTGGAAAGTTTGACAGTAGCTCTGATGAAGGCATATTTTTGGGTTACTCTACAAGAAGCAAAGCGTACCGATGTTACAACAAGAGACTAGACAGGATAGTTGAAAGTTTGAATGTGAAAGTGGATGAAGATGTTCAAAGAAATCCTGATAGGCATATTGAGTATGAATCAAATGACTCAGATGAAAAAGGAAAGAAGGATAAGAAAGAAGAAGAGACAAAGGAGGCTCTGACATCTACAACTAAAAACCCAAGGTATGTACAAAGAAACCACTCAAAAAATTAGATTATTGGAGATAAGAATAAAGGAATCATCACAAGAATCAAAGTAGCTCAAGAAAACGTATTTCTAATTTTACTCTCGAAAATTAAGCCAAACACTATGGAAGAAGCATGCAATGATCAAAATTGGGTGAAGGCAATGAAAGAAGAGCTTGATCGAATAGAGAAAAATTAGACATGGGAACTTGTGCCCAGACCGACATACAAAAATGTAATTAGAACAAAATGGGTATTTTGGAACAAGCTAGATGAAAATGAAAAAGTAATAAGAAACAAGGCAAGATTAGTTTGCAAAGGTTACACTCAGATTGAAGGTATTGATTTCGAAGAGACATATGCCCATGTGGCTTGGATGGAAGTGATCTGAATATTCTTAGCTTTTGCATCTTTTAAGGATTTAAAAGTCTATCAAATGGATGTAAAATCAACATTCTTAAATGGAGAACTGAAGGAAGAAGTATATATTGAAAAACTAGAGGGATTTAAGTCTGGAAATGACTTGAGTATTATTTGTAGGTTGAAGAAAGCTCTATATGAATTGAAGTAGGCACCTAGATCCTGATATGGGAGATTAGACAAGTATTTGATTGGACAATGATTTCAAAAGGGATATGGTGATAGTAACTTATACTACAAAATTTACTCAGATCAAATGTTGATTATTGTGGTTTATGTTGATGACATAATCTTTGGAGGAAATGATGATTTTTGCAAAAAAATTGCAGATGAAATGCAAAAGGAATTTGAAATGTCTATGATAGGTGAGTTAAATTTCTTCCTTGGATTACAAGTAAATTAGAACAACAAAGGAATTTTCATCTCTCAGTCCAAGTATACCAAAGAATTATTGAAGAAGTTTGGATTGGAGAACTCCAAACTAGTTTGTACACCTAATGTTACTAGATATAAGTTTAAAAAAGTAGATGATTCACCTAAAGCTGATGCAAGTATGCATAGGTCAATGATTGGAGGATTGTTATATTTGACTACTACTAGACCAAACATTATGTATGATGTCTCTTTAGCAACTAGATTTCAACAAGAAATAAAGGAATCACATGTTGTTGCAGTAAAAAGGATCTTTAGATATTTGAAAGGTACAAAAGATATCGGGTTATGGTATCCAAAGGATTCATATTTCACTTTGACATCTTATATTAATGCTAATTGGGCCGGGTGTGTTGATAACATGCGAAGAAAAATTTGTGGAGATTATTTCCTTAGCTCTCGGTTGGTTGCTTGGTCAAGAAAGAAACAAGATTATGTATATTTATCTACTATTGAAGCTATATACATTGCAACATCCTCATGTTGTATGTAGGTACTATTGATGAAAGAAACGTTGAAAGACATTGGCATGTCATTTGATGAAATAATCTCAATTATGTGTGATAAACATTTCCAAGAATCTGGTACAACACTCCAAAATTAAACATATATCCATTAGATATCACTTATTGAGAGAGAAGGTATTGGACAATGAGGTAAGACTTGAATATGTACCTATAAAAGAGAAGATTGCAGACATTTTCACAAAACCATTGAGAAAAGATACTTTTGAGTATCTCTAGTAGAAGTTAGGGTTCTTCCCCCTCTTAATCTATAATAATTTTCACTAGGGTGTGCATTGGTCCAAGGTATTATATGCTCACTCTTATCTATATCAATGCTTGGTGGCTTCCTCATAGGGCGAGCAGAGTAAATTTTTTCAGGGGGAGTTTTTCCCTTTGTCTTTGATGTCAAAGGGGGGGAAGAAAAGGAGGTCCATGATGTTGTTGATGCTGACATTGAGTTGTTTGGTTTGTTGTTGATGAATTTTGCAATCAATGACAAAGGGGGAGATTTTTGGAATGTGATGTTGTTGATTGTTGTCATTGATGTCAACATATCTTGGTTGATTGATTAAGGTTTGATTTTGATGCTTCGGTGATCTGGATTGGCATGCTCCAAATGTTGTGTTGTGATGATCTATCTTTGGTTGTGCTTGTCCTGGTCCCATTCATTTTGTAGCATAATGAGATACACTCTTATGGGTCCAGACCGATCTAGAAATTGGTTAATGTGCCCTGGAACATTGTTTGCATTGTAACATGTATATTATATTCTTTGGTTTTGAATATCATGGTTAAAATGTAGTGTGTTGATTTGAGCGAGGAAGTTTTGTATGGTCCATGTTTTATTCCTTCCCGTCGCGGGAATGTTTTTGTGGTGACCTAATTAGAATTGTGTTTGGCCAACTTAGGATATTATGAAGGCATGGAATGGTATAAGTAAAATTTGATTATGTTCGATGAAAGCAAGTGTGGTGAATGTGAATTTGAAAATCCATATATTGTGAAGTATGCAAAAGTATATGACTAGAGTCAACAGATAGTGAGGTTCTTCTGGTGGGACTATTGGTGACAGTTATTTTCAATGGTGGATTCCCTTTCATCATTCTTCTGGCAGTGAGCCTTTTTACTTTTGACTGTAATAGCCGGGCAATGTGCCCACCAATAGTGAAAATGTTTTGTGATAACTGATTTTCCCCCCCTCTTAGTTATCTAGACTATTCAACACACCATGGATTTGTTGAAAATGATTTAGAAACTTTCAAGAAAATGTAATTGGTGGATGTAAAGAAAAGTTTCATAACCTTTTCCAGCATCCTCCCTGCCTGTGTCAAAAATGGGAGCTTTATAATAGGGCATGGACATCCATTGAAGCATAATGTAGTTGACATCATAATCTTCTCCAAAATTCATGACAACTTGAAAGTATTTCCTTTTGATATTTGAGTCTATCAAATTCATTCTTTGAGTTTTTAACTATACAAGACACTTCAATGTTGACAACAAGGCTCGATTATTACTTATAATTTTCACATAAGAATTCCTAAATATGATCATTATTAAACATACAAGCATTGTGGTACTTAACATTATGGTTTTTCATGTAAATGAGTTAGCAACAATACAATAATATCCAACCCAAAGTTCACACAAAGAAACCAAGGTATATGAGTTGAACATTAGGTTTTGATCTCATCTCATATGAACCATTACTTGAAGGTTTGGTTCCAAAAGAATTATAACTTCAAAAATAGCCCATTCTTTTAATTGTGTGCCATTATTTCCTTATCATTCTTTAAACTCAATGGAGGCCTTTTGCATCATGTTGGCAATTCTCAAATCATAAAACATGAAGATTAAATGCTTTGGAATAGGTTATGGACATCCATCAAGGGTAGAGGAATTTTTTTAGAAGATGTAGTTGAAACTACCCTGGTTGACATGCATGCAAAATATGAAAGCATATCTACAAGGCATTTTATTTTCTCCATTTCATAACCTTTGCCAACATCTTTCATGCCTGTGCCAAAATGAGAGCTTTGAAAGAGGGCATGGACATCCATCAAAGAAAATGTTTGACATAATACCTTAAGAAATGTGGTTTCATGGCTTTGTTGAAAAGGCTTAAATTTTTTTCAAGAAAATGCAATTTCTAGGTGTAAACCTTAATTCAAACCATGTTTAACCTATTTAAATCACATGAAAACATAGAAATTATTGTGGTGGACCTACCTGGGCATGCAACTACTTCACTTGAAGTCAAGGTGAGTTAGGTTGTTGTCTAGGTGGTGTCGTGCATGGTCCTCATCGAGTATTTGGAGACCTAAACATGTCTCTGTTAAACACGTCTCTGCTAATTTTTCCAAATGAACCAACAACACTTTAGTTGTTGATCCTTAAACTACTAAAAAAACATTAAAATAATACATTCGATTGAAGGTACCTTCAATAAAAGGTACCTTCGATCAAAGGTATTATTTTAATATATTTCATGTCTTCCCATAAGACCTTTGATCAAAGGTTATCTTCTATTGGACATGGGAATTTGATCAAAGATGGTTTTGTGATTTCCTTCACTTGAAGAACCTTCATTTGAAGAAATACATTCAATGGAAGGTACTCTAGTAAATCTAGTTCGAACACTTCACAAAAGTGAGACATAGTATTGTGATTTAACCTAAGAGAGAGGAGGGAGGGAGAGAGGGAGATAGAGAGTAGAGATGAAAGAAAAGGGTGTGCATGAGAGAGAGAGGTAGTTCTTGAGCTCAAGGGAGAGAGATTCGGATAAAGGGATGGATATTGAGAGAGAGAGAGAGGTCTAGAGAATAAGAGAAAAATTGAGTGAGATAAAGAGAGAGAAATATGATACAACTTATTGGTTACCAAAATTTGACCTCCTAATTATTAAAATTTGACCTCTTGATTATTGAAATGTGACCTCCTGATTATTGAAATTTGACATGTTGATTATTGAAATTTGAGTATGTTCAAAAAATTATATAAGATCTTTCAAAAACTAGAATTTGCATTATAACTCCAAGAGATTTGAAACCACTCTCAAACATATTAAAAATTTATACATGAAATATAACTTACAGTATAGGAAAGTAAATATCCATATTTAAATTTTTTATACTTAAATGTTTATTTAGTGTATATAGTTTCACTGGTAGAGAAAGACAAAGACAAAGATAAAAAAGGATAGAGTTTAACAAAATGCATTGTAAAAATTCATGAATCACATTTTACGAGAACCAAATTTAGTACTTTCGAAGTGATGCACTTTGATTTGGTGAGCACCAAATGGGTTGTGTTGGGAAATACCAATCCTTAAGCCCACCAAAGGGTCATTTTAGGTAAAAAAAAAAGTGGCAACTTTTTTGTATCACAACTTTGTGCACTTACCCCTCCAGAAGCACCAAATAATTCCATAAAGACACCATCCCGTCCTTGATAATGCTTGATAAATATATCTACATCTACCTTGCATAGCTTAAATTCATAAAGCATGAAGATATTTGACCATCATTATTTAGATATATGGTTCTAGTTCATGCAACTCTTGTTAGGGGAATTTGATCCCCTAAAATTTCATGAGGAAATACTCATTTCCCTCTAAGGAATAAGATTCCTCCAATATATTTTAATAGATATTGATTAATTCTAGGTTTTACTCCATATAGAGTACATTCCTCTATTTTTTTATTGGTTTTTCTTCCCCTAATCCTCCAAGAATCAATATTGGCTTTCAAAATCTTAGTTGAAAATTGGTTAATACATCTTATATTTGTGATTCATCATTCATCATCTTAATCAAAACCTAGTTCTACATTTATTTACTCTTCTCCCTCTAGATGATCTACACCTCAAAGTGTCTCATTAAAAGGAACAAATGAAAGACTATTACATACCTTCATAGTTTATAAAGGGTCTAATTAAATTATAGAAGGTAATTGGACTAGGCCAATAACCAATTTGTTGGTCTTTTTAACATAGATTTGTTCCTATTTTTGGGGTTGGTCCTTGGAGAAATATTTTATGAAATGTGAGTGGTTAACAAATTTTAGAAAAAATAATTTATTCTCTTCAACCTTAATTTATTGCACCCATTCTCTATTCAACACGCATAAATTTAAGGTGTTTGAAATTTTGAGTATTATACCCATGTAGAATCAAGTATACAGTCTTGAATTCTTCACCAATGATTCCTCGTCAATTTACACAAGTTCCTCAAGTCATAATTTCCAATAATGGAAGGCACATCCATCAATTGAAATTCCATTGGAAGGTTAAACAAGTGAATCCAAATTAGAGAATTTGTTGGTTCAATTTTTAGAGGGTTAAGATTTAGATACTATTTTTGAATAAATAAATGCACCTCACAAAGAATCCATCCAGTTGTGTTTAATAGATGAACTCTCATGTCTTTATAATCAAAGGTTGCAATGAGAAAACCTTTTGGGATGAAATAAATCTAATTGGCTATATTCCAATTATCAACCACCCAATCTAGAAATGTTTGGCTCAGTAGGTTGGTTCCAATAAAGCAATAAATTAGTGTGTGATTGCAAAGAAAATAATTTGCATCAACAACCATTGAAATATCAAGTATAATTTTGGCAAATATAGAACTAGCCTCATCAATCTTCTAAGAAACATATATAGTCCTATTTGGTGTGCATGAGGGTACAAATGAAAATCATTGGAAGTGAGCTATTATAGTAATATAATAATAAATACTATTTATATATTTTTGAAAATATATAGTTTATTATATTTATAAATTCATAAATATCTTATACAATATATGTATCTACCATATATGTATGTATGTATGTATATGGATGTAATTTTATGATGTTGATTATAAGGGTTTAGATTAATAATATGAATGAAGTTCCTTAGAATAAGTTTAAGGAAGTTATTTAATTTATAAATAATTATTTTCATTTTATTTACTTAATACTTATTTTATAATTTTAATTTTTGTTTTAAATCTATGTTGGTTATGTGTAGAACACCTCTTAACTTGATTAGATTGTAAAATTATAAATTGTAGTAAATTAGACTATAAATTATTGTAACTTATATATTTATAAATTAAAGTACACAAAATATATTCTAAATCATAAATTAAAATTAAATTAAACTGTAAATTATTAAGTTTTATTATAAATTTAAAAAATTAAATTATGAAATAAAAACTTTAAACTAACTTAAATTACTAAATTTTAAATTGAATATCAAAATTAGAAAAGTAAAAATGAATATATGACTAACATGTAAACACATGAAAATTCCTATGTGCAAACCTTTGTTTGACTCATCTCACATGCTAAACACACTTTTAGCCTTCATGGTAGTTGGAACCCAGTTCATTAAATGAGTTCTAAGAATTCTATCATGAGCAACAAATTGCATGAGAGTCAAATTCTTAGTCTCAAAGTCTTCCAGACTCAAAACATTAATTAATGAGGAAGATCAATTATAACAAATATGCATGAGAGTCAAATTTCTAATCTCAAGTGCCTAGTGAAGTGTTTAAATAGAGTTAGTTCATTCAAAACATAAATGAATGAAGAATTCAAGTTTTAACAAACATGTATGAGAGTCATATTCCCAACCTCAAGTGCCTAGTGAAATGTTCAAATAGACTTAGTTCACTCAAAACTTAATATTTGAAGAAATTATAGTGAAAATCAATTTGCACTTGTCCAATATCCCTACACCACAGACTAACCAAAAGAATTTTTTTTTAGGTAAGTTCACTTAGACTCAAACTTTGGGGAAATGAGTGACTGCAATAGTGACCAAGCGTTACGAAGAAAATCACAAGTCCAAAATTCTTAGCTTTGAATTATCAAGTAGATTTAAAAAAAATAATATTCCAATAAAATCCTATTCAATGTATACAATGTCATTTTAGAATTTGAAGCGGTTAATCTTGTGTAAAAAAATGATTGATGATTTAAACAAATTTTGCAAAATAAAGTTTAAATAGATCAAGTAAATAAACGACATTAATTTCTTTACAATTATGACAGCCAAAAAGAAAACCAACCATAAAATTATAGACCCCTATTCTTTTATCCATAATAACACAAAATTGGATAGCAATTGGAAATTCAAGGATTTGTACCATAAGTATGAGAAGATAAAACTCTTTAAAAGACTCCTCATAAGTTAATGTGGAGCTTTGGTTTGTCTCTTTGAAATGGAAAAAAAAAGTACGAGAAAGCAACGGGCATTTATTTAAATTTAGGAAGTCATAACCGCCCCATCAAGAAACGAACTACCCGTTACACCGTTTTACAATGTTCTTCAAATACATCATCCATGGACAGAAATATCCTACAAGCATTCTGCCATTCCTTTCACGATCTTAATTTTAAGAGAGTTGATTTCTTATTCTGCTAAGATGGGTACTGATAAAAACACCCATTTGCAGCAATTTTCTCATTGATTCACGATTTTAGCTTTTAAGAGAGCTGAGACCTTATTCTGCCAAGATGGGCACTGATGAAGGCGAGAATGGGTGGTGATCATCATATTGTGAAGATCACTGGAAGAATTGCAGATAGCAGGGGCCAACTGTTTCTGGAGGAAATTGTTAGAGAGCGTCATATCATAAATTTTCCAACTTGCTTGTTTCTTTTTTGCTTTTCATGGAATTGTTCTAACTCTTCTTTTTATTAGTGCCACTCAAGAGTCAAGAGAATGCTAAGGGATGGTGGATTCCCTCTGCAAGAAGGGCGTGATATTTGATTTTTCAGAAGAACCTCAGCCTGCTAAGAGGTGGAAGAGCTCTAGTGTGGATTGTGGAAGTTTAATTAGGCCCTCTCAGATGGTGTTCTCAATTTTCTCTTCCCACTGCTTTTACTTTTATCTCAAGCCTCCTCCTATGGTCCTGCAAGATAATTCCATGCAGCTAATTATATTTGGTAAGACGGTTGTATGTGGGGTGGTTTATGTTTAATAGCAGAATAATTTTCAACACATTTTGCCTAAGGTTTTCTGTACATGGAATTTTTGTGCAGTGGAAGAGAAAAACTGAAATGCTGATTCGCTTTCCTGGATGACTTGTTGCTTTAATAGTTGTTCTTGAAAATATTCAAGCCTCAAGGTATGTCCTCAACTTTTGGATGTAGAATAGTGTGTTTCTTGTCGAAAGACATGTTTGTGAGATAAAGGCTAGTTCACTCCGTGGCTTGAACAAAATAAAATGGCAGAACATTGACAAAGCTAGAGGTACACTCGGTATGGGGATTTTTTTTCATTTTTGTACAATTGATTGGGAATGCCAGAGATAAGATTTTCTAATTGAGATTTACCCTGTTCTGAAGATGCTTTTCATTTATAGGGATTTATCAGGTACTTGTTGATATCCATGTGGTGTGTTTTCAAAGTGAGATTTTATTTATTGCCTATGAATATGTCCAGTGTGTTTTCAAATTTAATGATCCTAATATACCAGTTTTGCATTCAAAACAAAATTAACATGTTGACGTTTTTATAACTGAAATCCTTAAAAGGAATTACCTGTCCTCTGATGAATCCTGAATACCCATGAGATATACTTTAGCACTGGGGTGCAGCACAACACCAAGCTTATTAGTGCCTTGCTGATATTTACAGAATGTGTTTGTATCAGGGTTTTGCTGATATTTTTTCAATATACATGATGTATATCTTAGACAGATTCCTTTGCATTACTCGATTCTTGTTGCTTAGAGTCGTGACCAAGTTGGCGGGGGCTAGATTAGGGTTATTAAAGTTTTAAACTATTGCATACCTTATAATTTCCTATAGTAGAAATTGTAAGGAGTTTTCTCATGGTGCAGTGCTGGTTTTGATGTGTTCCATTGTCTTTATAAACTTGGCTAATAGCATCATCCCATAAAAGGAAGGTTGCTTAGAATCCTTGACCTGTGCATCTAATTTGTCTCAAGTCATGGGAAGAGTTATGCAGCTTTTGCCCATGGGCAGGCTACCATGAATCTCTAACAAGGGTTGTGTGGTTGATGGCATCTCTTATTTACACGGTAACAAGGGTACAAAAAATTGTGATTCAACGCACAAAGACTCGTACATATAGAGCAGTATAGCAGTCAAAACAGGTTTCATGCAAGGTTGTTTCAAAGCCACAAAACATGAAGAGAAAACACTGATGTGGTAAAGGTAGATGGGAGGAGTATGAATGAATGATCATGCAAGGTTGTTTCAAAGCCACAAAACCATTATTTACCATGGGCAGTAAGGGGTTTAAACTTTAGGATAAAATGACTGACCTTTTTTATTAAAAGAAACCCTTAAAATGCCTTCATGCCAGCAAAGGTTTTTGACGTATTGTGAATCTCAACAAGACAAGGAAGGTCCTTCATGCACTTACTAAAGATTCATTTGACTGCGAAAAGATTAAAGATTTTTCTGACCTATATACATCTTCCTAGCTTTGAATGTTGGAAAATGGTCTGAGGCCATTGGATAAGTCAAAGTGTGAACTGTGAAGTATATCATTGGAACATTTTAAAATCAGCTTGCAGAAACGGAGCTTGCAGGGAGGTGCACGCAGGAAGAAATAGATAGGAACATAGTACACACAGGTAGATGTAAAGCCAAATTTCACAACCTTTGCCAACATCTTTTATGCCTATGCCGAAATGGGAGCTTTGTAAGAGGGCATGGGCATCCATCGAAGCATAAGGGATAGAAGAATTTTGTCAGATGTTGTAGTTGCAACTTCCCTAGTTGACATGTATGCAAAATGTGGAAGTATAGAAAAATCACTTGAACTGACTGACAAAATGCCTCAAAGAAATGTAGTCTCATGGAATAGCTTTGCCTTTTTTATTTATCTTGATATTATGGTTTAAATTCTATCTAGTATTGATTTGCCTTATCAAATTTCTTCTCTTCGTAGGTGAATATTATCTAATGGTATACTATCTCTAGAATTTTTTCATAGGCATATAAATCAACATAAAGAAGGCATGAAATCTATTTTAGTAAAGAAAGTAAATGAATATGTTCTTAAATTTGAGCTTCCAATTAGGCAAAACATGAGGTTATTTGTTTGCAACTCTTAAACAAGATTTAAAATAATAGCTTCAACTTCTAAATCGTTACAAGGATACACAGATTCAAATTTAGTCTAGAGGAAAGACAACAGAATATATTAACAACTGAACTTTAAGGCATGTATGAAGAATCATCTAATGTGACAGGCAGCATTTCGACATATAATAGAAAACAGACTACCAATTTTATACATTTTCTTCTTAATGCTGCATTTATGATATATCCTCTGTATGCAAGAATACACACGCATAAACACCATACATCTCTGAACTAACATCTTATTGGATATGGTGGACAAAGGTGCGACTAAGGAATCTATAGTTTGCATAAAAGATCTGAAATAGGACTCGCAATCATGACTAAGAAGTATGAATAGGTAAAAACTTTTACAATCATCTTGGTTCATTATGGAAGGGAGTCGTATAACTTCTTTTGTCAATTTTTTCGTACTATCCTTGAAGAAACCTCCTCTCTTTTCTTTAACTTAGAAACAATCTATATGCAGAGGAAAACATATAATGAAAACCCAAAAGAAGATTTTTGGGTTGAGAATGAGCAACTAAATGAAATGCAAAGAATCAAGAAGCCCATACAAGTATTTCTTATTTTAAAAGCAGCTTAGATTCAATGGCCATCATAAACCTACAATCGACAACACAGCTGTAACAAATATTTCAATTGGCATGAATTAAAATTACAACATAAAACCATACAAATGGCGGGTAAGCATGCATATGAGGTGTGAAAGGAAAACCAAACATGAAACCCGAACTATTTGGAAATAAAATTCCTCATAGAATGTGATAGTTTCATCATAATCAAAGGTGATATCATAGATAGGGCGATAGATGTTTACCTGAAAATGTAGTTGGTACCTGTGCTACTAATTCCCATGATCTTTCTCTGTGCTTACTTGGTGTACTCTATTCCTATCTATTCTTCCTATGTGCACCTCCCTGCAAGATCCGTTTCTTTACCAACCACGTGAATTTACTCTGTTCCTATCTATTCTTCCTATGTAGTTGGAACTATTGATTTTTGGCTGGATTGTTGTTGCTTATAAAGATGGAAGAATTAATCTGCAGAGATTTGACTAAGATAGTGTCATTTGAAAAATTATTCAGCATAAATGTCACCCAGCCTGAGGAATAACATCGATTCTTATTGCTTAGAGTCATGTACAAAATAGGGATTGCCTTTGCCTGTACATTTATTTATTGTCCATTTTTAAAATGTATTTCAGTTGTCATTCAAAGTGGGATTAATATAAGATTTAATCAATTATATGCTGATATTTTAAAATATAAAAATATTAGTATGCTTATCACTTAATCTATTTTTAAAATGTATTTCAATTGTTATTTTAGTGCTGAATAGATTAATTATTCACTTTTGATATAACAATTCTTGAAAATTGAGTTGTTAGTTGTGTGTTGAATAGCTTAATTATTCACTTTGGATATAACAATTCTTCGAAATTGAATTGTGTCTTTAACCTGCTTCATTTCCTATAAGTGAGTTTGGTTTAGTGATCTTAAACCATTGGAATTCCAAAAAAAAATCTAGAAAAATTTAAGATAGATATGATTATTGCAGAAAAACATGCATCTTTGAACAAGAAAAATACAAAACAAGGATCATCTTTTAATTCTCTCTAACTTCAATCTAACCAAATGTGTTTTAAGGTATCAAAAAAGAAATAACAAAGGTAGTTTTAAACAAATTGTTAACATCCCCTTTCTAATTTCTCAATTACATTTAATTTCATATTTGCTAGCATTTTATCCACCCTCCATTTTAAAATTCTTAACCTCTTGGTTTAGTCATATGATGACGAGGTTGTGGAAAACACACAAGTCCTTATTTATATAAGAGAATATTTATGCATCTTCTTACTCTCTCTATCTTCAATATAATCAAGTGTGTTTCTAATGTGTTACGAAAATAATAAATAACATTATGGTAACATTACATTTACTTTCATAATTGGTGGCGTATCATCCAACCCTCTTTCTCAAAATTTTAACTCTTAGTTCAAAGTCATATATTGAAATTATTTTATTGTAGTTAATCAAACCAACCTCCATAGTTCAAGTATTATAAGGAGTTTGTAAGAATTCCCATTCAACAACCAATTTGATATCCACCACTCATTTAATATATTTATTATCTAATCATCATTCATTCCAACATTATGAAGTAGAGAGGGAAGGAGAGAGTGAGAGAGAAAGAGAGAAGAGAGAGGGAGAGAATGTGAGAGAGAGAGAGGGGAGGGAGGGAGATAAAGAGATGAGAGAGGGAGGGACAAAAGGGAGAGGAGAGAGATAGGAGAGAAGTAGAGAGAGAGAGTGGAGGGAGGGAGGAAGGGAGGGAG
Source organism: Sequoiadendron giganteum (assembly GCA_007115665.2). Classification (NCBI taxonomy): domain Eukaryota; kingdom Viridiplantae; phylum Streptophyta; class Pinopsida; order Cupressales; family Cupressaceae; genus Sequoiadendron; species Sequoiadendron giganteum. Next base: position 622,891,281 of record CM021104.1, read on the forward strand.
AGGAAGGGAGGGAGGAGGAGGCGGAGGAGAGGGGGAGAGGGAGATGGGAGGGAGGGAGGGGGGCAAAGGGCAAGAGGGAGAGGGAAGAGGAGGGAGACAACAAGGGAGAGGAGGGAGAGAGAGAGTGGAGGGAAGGGGAGAGAGAGAGGGGGAGGGGAGGAGAGGTAGAGGGAGGGGGGGAGATAGGAAGATGAGGGGAGAGAAGGGAGAGAGAGGGGGGAGGAGGAGAGGTAGGAGGGGAGGTAGGGGGAGAGGGAGGGGAAGGTGGAGAGGGAGAGGGGAGGGAAGGTGGGAGAGGGATGAGGAGAGGGAGGGTGATAGGGAGGGGTGGATAGTGAGAGGGAGAGGAGGAGGTAGGGTGGAGGGAGAGGGAGGGGGAGGGAGGGGGTAAGGGGATGTAGGGGGGAGGAGAGGGAGAG